>BMAW01053554.1:0-17751 GCA_019974015.1 Nephila pilipes | reverse complement strand
ACAGTTGTTTTCTTTTCCCGTGCTTTTTATTTTGCTGCGAAAAATATTCAACGGAAAAATCTTTCCAAATAATTAAAATTAGTGGTTAATAACATTAATCAAGTGACAGTTATAATTAACATTAATCTTATAATAAATATGATCTAAGAGCTTTTATTTTTAGCATTCTAATGCACCAAAAGTACAGAACTCTTTCAATGCTTCAGTTGAAATATAATTAAATAATCAGTTAATTGAAAATCAGTGTAAATCGAAAAATAATTAAGATAAGACTTAATACCTATAGCCAATCTATTTCATGCCTGTTGCACACAATTATTCAATATATGTGCGGGCAACCAAAGATGCTTTTTCCTAGAGTATTTCTTATATGCTCGAATACGTTATTTTTTTTTTCCTTTCCGATTTTTGTTTCCAAAGCTGGTGTTGTAGGTATTTCCCCCAAAATGCTAATACATTGCTCTCTTAATATTACTATTAGTACTCGAGATATAGTTTCAGCATTTTCATTCGCAAATGATACCATTTTTATAAATATATAGAACATGCGTAAATTTTTATCGAAATAAAACTGAATAAAAATAGGAAAAAGGTTTGACTGCATCAAAATTCGATCCATCAGTACTCTTTTCCAATAAATGGAACACATTTTAATGCTTCCAAAGCCATCTAAGAAGAATTAGGTACAAGATTGCTGTTGACAATAGTCTTTGCTTTGGTGCGATCAGAAGAAATTTTTGACTCAGTTACAGAGTCTGGTAATACGTGTTAAATAATCTTGATTAACAATAACATATGTAGCTATGATGGTATTTTTCACTAAGAAAAGCGAGAATAGCTTCAGCTGCCAGTATTCGTTTTTCTGGTTTTGAATGTTGCTTCCCAAAAAAATGAATCTTTTTTTTTTTAAACAACCGACCTGTTGTATTGATTTAATGTCTATTGGATACAAGTTGTTATGATGGGTGATGTGTTTCACGAAGTGGTTTTTTTTTTTTTTTTTTTTTTACTTTTTAAACAGGGGGATAAGAATAAATCAAGCTATAATTATAAGATTTTAAGAATAAGGGTTAAGAAATTTTAAAAAGCAAATTTGTTGACCCTTTCCTCTTTTTTCTTTCATTCGCTACATATTGCATATGTGCATATATTCGCTACATATTGCATATCGCTATACAGCAATGTCTATACCATTATAACCATATTGTAGAAAAGCGGTGTTTTAAACTTAAGTATTTTTAATCGTTAAAAATATTGGGGGGGGGGGGGAGAGAATACAAGAACAAAAAATTTCAAACTTTTAATATGCAGCAACATGGCGGATGAGAAGAGGAGGGTAGCGAACATTTTTAAGAAATCGGAAAAAGGTTGGGATGAAAAAAAGGTTATGGACCACTGGTTTATTGGCATCAGGACTCGAATCGATCACTTGACTGGAAACAACGCCGGGAGGGAACTTGCGACCATTATCACTCGACTACCCCGCCCTTGTGAGTCGGCAGGAGTCGTAAGGCAATGGGTGAGGCTGTTGATTATAAATCACCCAAGTGACAAGCCGAATCCACTCATTCAAAAATTGTGTTCGGGCGATAAAAAGTCGGTAAGGTCCAATAACGCACTAAACTCATTTTGTTTGGAATTTGTTTAACTGAGATTGTTACCATCTCTTTCAAAGCAATGTATTCAAATATCAAAGGCCATAAAGAAATAAAAAGCTTTGACCTCTACTACTTCTATCTATTCTTTCTTATTCGATTGCTTACGCGTGCCCATCGCTCAGAGACGTGCGACACTGTACAAAGTGATTGCCCCACCCCAGTATTGTAAAGCACCCTGTAGCTTCAATCTATCCTTCTGTTAAAGTGTTGTAAAACTGCTTTTGCTAAGTTTAGAGAAAAGGGGAAAGCCTATTTATCGGGTACTCACTATCTCTATATAACAGCTGCGTTTCCGTGACATTGTGGAACTGTCAAAGTAAATTAGTGCAATTACTTATCTGATGCAATTGAATGAAGAATGTTTGCAAGTTATATGATACTTGATTCTCCAGGAGTCTCTACTCAATTTAAGCAGCTGAATATATATCACTATTGAGAGTATCGTGAACCAAAGAAAACTGCCTAAGGATATTAACCTTTAACTGGAGAAAAATTATATGAGTCTAGATTACCCCATGCGTACAAATCCAGCTGCAGTTTTGTTATTTTCTAAGCAATTAAAATTCTTAGAGTTTTCTTATCTAACACAGATTTTGAAATGCATTTATTTACTTCCATTAAATCTTTTTCCCCGTCACTTCAAGAGTATCAGGTCTTGAGGGAAATCGTAAAATATCGAATTTAAGATGCTTTGTATTTGTGACATACAAGTTATTGCTAGAGCTTTGGCTTTCATTGTACCTTATTATAATATTTGAATCATTTTATAGAGCTATAAAAATAATTTTTTGGTCAAAAACTGTTCTTTTCCTTCTTCCAAGTTGAGCATGGATATGATTTTTTTAAATATATTTAGATTTAGGTGCCACACACACACATTTAAAAAAAAAGCAATCCTCTATTTCATACATATGCTAAATATTTTACCCCGCCTATAAAAAAAAATAAAAAAAAAAAAAAAAAAAAAAATAGTGAACTAATATTTTAAATATCTCTGTATATTTTCTTCGGAAAAATTTTAAAACTTTGTAATTTTGGAAATTTTAATTTTTTTTTTTCACTTAAAAATATTATTTCTCAAAACTTAGGTATAACATAGAGAAAGAATATATTTGGTTCGCTTTATGCATAAATATCATTTATAGAAGTATAACAAATTTTAAATGTTATAGTATAATAGTTGTTTTTTAAAAGATACCGAAACACAAATGACTGGAAAGTCATATCCAAATTCAAGTGTAAGACAATGAAAAAAATTTGACTAAAAAATTATTTATAAGCTCTGTAGCATTATTAAAATGACTTCATTAGGCACACACAAAATTTAAGTCTTACAAAGAATTTCAAAAAATTAAATGTCTAAAAAACTAAAAGTTACGGTATTTTACAATTTCTCGTAAGTCCTAGTACTCTAAAAAAAAATACAGAAAACCATTCTTAGATACATTGAATGATTTCTCTCTCTCCTCCAACCACTATTTCTGACAACATATTCTTAGTATTTTTTTTTGGATATTTTTATTGTACGAAACAAGAAAGTAAAATCTATTTTTTTTAGTAATTTATAATACGAGGGTCATTCAATAAGTCCTTAGAAAGTTCAAGAGAAGCGCTCGTAGCATCGAAAATGGTTAGTTTTTAGTAAGCATCATGATTCACTATGCAGCTGTCTAAGTCTCAGTTATTTCTATCTCATGGTTTCATTTTTATTGTGGATTGAAACAAAGAACTTGTGTTTGCTTGGAAAAAATGAAAAGAAGTGAATTTTGATAAGTGATTAAACATTTATAATTAAAAGACTTAATACAAAAAAAAGATCAAAGTTGAGTTAAAGTTCCTGAGAAACCTGCACCTGTGTTTGCACAACTGTTTACGATTGGGTAAATGAGTTTAAACGTGGCCGTACATTCACAAAAGATGAACGTCGTTCGGGACGTCCAGTGGAAGCGATTGCCCCCGGAATGATTGACAAAACCCTCGACTTGATTTTGAGTGATCGACGAATCAAAGTGCGCAAAATTGTTGGGGCCACTCGCAAGGTACAGTGTTTTAAATTTTGCAGAAAAATCTCAGCAAGAGGAGTGCTGCAGTGGAAAATAAACTGGTGTGGTCAACTCTGAGGCTATTTTGGCGCTTTTTCGTCACAATCCTGACAAGTTTTTGCATAGATACATAACTGTGGTCAAATTTGTACATACTACAACACTCCAGAGACAAAGGAATAGTCAAAAGAATAGGGTTTTGAAGGCAAGCGGGCTCCGAAGAAAGCAAAGACGTGGAAAATGGCCGACAAGGCGATGGCCACGGTTGTTTCGGATGAATGCGGAATTATCGACACTGATTACTTGGAGGGGGAAAAAACAATAACTAGAGAGTATTATGCGTCGTTATTGTATTGGTTGAGCTAAGAAATCAAGGAAAAAGTTCCTCCTTTGAAAAGGAAGATTCTCTTCTATCTAAACAATACGCGGGTACAGTTTCGATGGTCATAATCATAGAATTAAAATTCGAATTATTACAACATCCACCGGAATTGGCTCCCAATGAATTTTATAAATTTCCAAACTTAAAAAAAATTGCTTGGTGGACAATGGTTCACGTCGAACGAAAAGGTCGTTACCCAAACTGATGCCTATTTTGAGGACCTTCCGAAATTTACTTTTTAGAGGGCTTTAAAAAGCTAGAGAAACGCTTGGAAAAGTGTATAGAGCTAAAAGGAGGTTATATTGAAAAAAAATCTATCTAAAATAATTTGTTTTTGTCTTTTTCTCTAGACTTATTGAACAAGCCTCGTAGTTACGTTTATTATTGTTTGAAATTTTTTGACAATTTTTCCCAGCATAAATGCCCAAGAAGCGATCTAAATAAGGAATAAAAACACATTGTGTTTTTAGTCAATTCCAGTATATTTTATTCAAGCAATATACGTAGTAATTTGCACTGGCTAGTAATCAGAAGGCTTATTTCTCTTTCAAACTTCGTTGAAGTTACAAAACGTATTCACTCTCGTTTGTTTGGACCTAGATGGAAGTAACAAAACTGTGGTGTACTTCGCAGTCTTTAATAATTGCATAACTGATCATTTTTGGCTGATTTGTGGTAACATCCTTCTTTAGTAGTGATCATCAAATTGTGTTCCGTGGAACCTCAGGGTTCTGCAAGTCAAACCTTGAAATTCTGCACAAAAAAATAAATAAATTTATAAAACACTCGAACAAGTTTACTAGTGTTTATTAACTATAAACACTGAAAATAAAAAAATATATTGAAAATTAATCAGAAGTTTCGTGTGTGGGTTGCCGAAGTCCGTAACACGACGGCAGCAGAGACTTATGATGAAAAGTAACTCTGGATTCTCAACTATTCAACGTGAATCTATTTTGTACAACGATATGTGGGAAAAATAGATTCACGTTGAATAGTTGAGAATCCAGAGTTACTTTTCAACAACATGTGTTCTCTGTGGAGTTTGTGTAACCACGGTTATCTACCGTTGTGTACTCCGTGAAAAATCTTTCTTAACGTGTGTGACAACAAAAGCAAAATAAAAACAAATTAAATTCAGAATATGCAAGTGCATATAACATGAATAGAGCTAGACTTTGATAGCAAAATAAAAAAAATGGAAGCACTTCTCAGTCAATAAATATGATGCAAAGGTAGGCGACACCTAGAGAACGAGTCAATGATATTACTAAGCAAATCACATTAATTTTTATGCTAAAAAATTTTAATATGAAACGCACTTCTCTTTAATTGTTCTCTCATAAAACACCTATAATAAATTGATCTACTTAAAATACTATTTTAATATACATTTTCATAAAAGAGAGATGGGGTTCCACCAAAATATCATGTAGTTCTGAGAGTTCCGAGAACCGACAAAATTTGAAGACCATTGCTCAAGATACACAAGATGGCTATTACCGGCGATGACACAAACGCTGGTATTTTCTACACCTAACTTCCACATTATGCAACAGGTCGGTTTTGAAACTCATTTGAGCTTAACATGTTGTAATCCTAATTACTTTAGGGGGGGAATAAGAATTTGCGTCTGTGTTTTCATTTAAATGTTACCAGGCATGGAGTTAGAGCCCCTAACCTCTGTTTTATTACGATTATGATCCTTCATTCCATAGTTAAAGTTTATTGATTAAAGTTGGTACATATCATGCAAAAAATACCCTTTAAAAAGTAAAATAGTATTCCTGTCAACTTTGTCTGAATTTGTGGCAAAATATCAAAAATAATTTATTCTTTTTGTATTCGAATGGAACGTCCCATTAATTTCAGATGCACCATTCATTTGTTTCAAAATTTCTACTCCCAAATAGTTGAAATGATTCAAAAAAAAAAAAAAAGAACTTCCTGGAAGAAGATTAAAGAGTATATATATATGTGTGTGTGTGTGTGTGCGCGCGCGCGCATGTAATATAATACATAATACAAAATTACTTAAGGCAAACGATTTCTCTGAGGTCGAATAAAACTCCAAGGTCAATGAGCAAAAAAAAAAAAGGTTTAAGACTCCAAATACCAGGTGTGAATATGAAATTACAAGAATGGTGAGTTGCTCTCCATGATAATTTAAAAACCACTCTTATTTTTAGTTATTTCATTTTATAAATGATGTTATTCATTGCTATCGAATCTATTTCTTCCTGCGAGTCCAAATTAGTTTCCCGAAATTTTTTTCGCAAATGTATGATGAGCTAAATTGAACTGCATTTTGTAGTTTAGTATATAATAGCTTTCTTGGGCCCAATATAGAAGAGATATTGACCCTGTGAAAAGAGGTGTTCCTTAAAAAGGTATAGTCACTAACTATTATTGTAAGCTAATGTGGGATTTCATTTGAAGTATGCCCTATATAGACATTGGATCAAATTCAGCATCGTGAATTTCGATAGTAACTAGCATGTCATCCTTTTACTGATAAAATATTTTCTTTTCCACAAACTAAAGATTACTTTTAAATTACCTCTCAAGTAGGGAGTCTGAAATCATTTAGTTCAATACAAAAGCTAATTTATATATCTATTTTATATTTGTGTGAGACTATGATGATTGGTTGGTTGTGTAAGTATATGCCACTAAATCCTCTTGGGATATATTGCGCCTAATACAAGGTAAAATATTTCATTTAAATTAAGTAAAATAAATTAGGAGTTAAACAACAGATAATGCATACAGAAAAAAAATCAGATTTTAAATATATATCTGTGGAGTAAAGCCAATGTCATGGAAAAATTTAAAAATATTTGTTTGGGGAGTTTCCCCAACCAAGTCAATCAAAGATAATGTAAAAGATTTAAAATATTTTATAAGAACAGAGTTCAGAGTTAAATGCAGTACATTCAATTAAAACATGTTTCACTGTCAGAGAACAAACACAATTATTACATTTTTGGGTTTTTCTCCCACTAAAAGGTGTTTATGTAGTAAGTAGGCGTGTTAAAATAACGTCCCGTCTTCTGCATGAAAATGTTTCTTTCTGCAGTTGGAGATGGCAGGTTTTATATGATGCAATTTATTATTTTTTTCTAGGTCCCAATGGTTATGAATAAAATATTTAATTTATTTTAAGATATCGCTGTATGGATTGGTGGGAGAGAATGTACCGGATACATATTTAGCAGCATTTCACTCCCTTTGAACTCTATAAATGTTATAGTTATGCAAATACGTCACATCCTGCTTAAGAGTGGGTATGTATGCGGACGATGTGAACCGCATTTCTGTTTTTCATATTTTATAAAAAACCACAACAATGTTATTATGTACACAAATTCAAATAAAATTGATATGATTGCGTGTGCTTAAATAAGTGCCATGGAAAGTGCGCATACTCGAAAAAAATAAATAAGAGAAAGAAAATACAAAACAATGATTTCAAAATTTTAATGATTAAGGTAAAATGCAGACTATTTTATCCTAATCATTAAAATTTTGACTTTTAAAGAGTAACGAATCCTTTGGTCAAATCTTTAAAATGTGTTAAAGGCTTTCTCAGCTCTCACTATCACTGAAATACATGATCACCCATGAAGTTGCACAAATATTCTTCGCGCAACGGAATAGTGTCACCCAAGACCCCCTGATGACGATTGCAGTGTGTATATCCCCGCGAACTTATTTATAATGAAGATAAAAATATATGGACATTAAAATACAGCATTAATTAATACAAAATACAAAACATTAATTTCTTAGTAAATGTAACAAGATTCTCAGTAAGAAAAGTTCTAAAATAAAACTATAAAACTTATTTCAGTTTTCAAATGGAGTCGCATTTGGCCATCTTTGTTTTATAGAAATTAGATCACATCCCATGTAGGGCTTTTGACTGACTAATGATACAGTCAAATAATATCAATTTTTGATCCCCCCCTCCCCCATAAAAAATTGTTTGAGAGACAGAGCTGAAATAACATTAATATTGAAGACTGCTTATAATTGCAAATTCCAGCATTTATTCCCAGAATGCAATAAGTAATAAAAATAATTATAACTACAAAACTAAGAAATAGTGAATAAAATAATATAAATAAAGATTCCATAGTATTCTTTCAGCACTAGGTACTGTTCATTTGAAAGAATTTTTTTGCACATATATTTGCATCATATTTTGTTGAAAGGCAATATTAATTTTTAAAATCTTTTTAAAAAACACCATCCCCAAAAGAATATTGGGTATATTTTTAAATATACAGCTTTTATTTTAATTTTGAAATTAAACGATTGCTTCGAACATTATTTTGAAATGAGCAAATTGATTATTAATACTCAAATATTTTTGTGAATGAATTAATACAATTCTTTACTTAATTTTAAAACAATATTTTCCATAAACTCTAACAGAAATTTTATTTTGTATTTAACACATTTAATTATACAATCAAACCCATATATTGTTCTTTAATTTCTAATTATCAAGAATATATTGCTCATTAGCTCCTATTTACGCATGGCATGCCAAAAATAAATTAAGTCTGAAAAGAATCTAAATTAATAACGAGGCGGAAAACACAGAAAAAGTCCCTCCGGTTACTAAAAAAAAGTGAAAATCATTTAATTCAATACATATAAATGCAGCAACTGTGAAAACAGAAACATAATTAGAACCTAACGACCATACCTGTAATAACTAAAGATCTCGGTAATTAACATGGCATCCTCCTTTCTACCCATCAGCTTTCTATTAGCCATGAATCTCGCAAATATTGCTTACAAACATCAATTTTTTTCCCCTTTTCATTCCCATCATTACGCTCAAAGGCATTCTCCTTCCCTAAAATAAAATAAATCTCAATAATAATCCGACTCATTTAAACATGGAAAAGGGACAAAAATGAATGTTTTCCCTAACGAGCTTTAATTGTGTCTTTCTTAGCGGGAGATCCACGGACGTAAATTTAGCATTAAAAACCATCCAACAGCAATTCCATCGACAAAACCGTTTACCGTCATTTGCGCACCGAAATGTTCATTCACTCAATCCAAAAACGTTTACCGGAAAAGAGAAGGGAGGTGGTCCATTAACTGATCTTAATTAACTTTCACTGGATTGAGATGGCAGCACAGGAATGCCAAAAAGCTGTTAAATGCCTTCCCCACTATTGTACTCTAAACACCTTGCATTTATTACAAGGGGCACAAAACATCTAAATGAGCATTGGGGGATATTCAATGTGTGGCTATATATATATATAAACACCCATCACCCCACATAGCCTATTACCAATCCTGCAGAACTGTTGTAATGGTTTCAAACGAGGCATTAGAAGAGAGGGGAGGGACAAACGATAAAAAAAATAAACGGCATTGCAAAGGGGGGGGGATAGACTCGATAGGGGGTGCACCGGAGACTGGCAGGAGCAAAACCAACATCCTAATGAAGGCAATCGTTCGGACAGGAAATTAGAATCATCGTTTTTCCACCCCTCCTAACCAGTTATCGCATCTCTTATTCCTGTTGGCGCTTCGGATTCGGGAGCTTATCGAACCTTTTTCCGCTCCACCCTTCGTCACAAAAGCCCATTTAGATCCTCCTTTCCACCCACCGCCTTCTTCTGGCAGACGAGAGGGAAAGAAAAAATAATGGAACGAAAAAAAAACACATTAAAAGAATCCAACCCCCCTCCTGGCAAGCACGCGCAGTGTGGTGGTATAATGCTCGGATCCCTTACTGGGTGAGATTCATATCTGGCAAAAGCGAACTTGTAGTTTCTAGGGCCTCTGCATGATCTTGGGGGATTAGTTGATTATTCACTTAAAGCCACGGGGGTGCAGAGAATAAGCTATTAGATACTTCTTCCAACCCCCGCATCTTCCCCTCTTGGGTGATGGTTGGAGTGAAATATGACCGACGATGCGTTGATGGCCGAATTTGGACATAATCGTTTTGTCCAATTATGCTTCTCTCCTGGTGTTTTTCTGCAGCGACAACCGGATTTTAATAACCTTTCTACGGAAATTGTGGTCCGTTACGGGGAGATTTTTACGAGCCAGGTTCTTTTTATTTAATGATGTCTGGTGCTGTTCTGTTATGCTCAGCACGTCAGCAAGTTACACGTGATTAAGAGCTTTTTATCTGTTCCAGTGGCTATTCGAAATGTGAGAAAACAATGATATTTTGATATGATTCACGAATATGATTTCATTTTAAACTACCTATTATTTTGAACGATATAATAAAGTATTCAATTAAGTGATTCAAAGTTTTGATGCTCAAGGGACTCAAAAGAAAAATAACGCTTTTAAAACGGTCTTCATTGCTCTTTCATGATAAAATTAATTTATCGCTTTCATTTCTTCATTCTAATTGTGTATTGTTACTAAAATGAATATGCGATATTAATTCAGAACTTGGAAAATATTTTTCCAACTAAATTTAGACTTCTTTAAAAAAGATTAATTATAGTAACTATTATTATTTTCTCATGCGAAACATAAAATTTTATAAGTTTAAGGGGAGTCGGAACCTCCTATACCGATAATGTTAAATTGGCTGTTTTCGATGTACCTTTTCTCAAAATCTATTATAGATACAAGTTTGAAATTTTTTACACAAGTAAAATACATCTGTCTTATAATACTGAAATGAGCTTTTAGCTAAGTTTTAATTTTTTTATCAATTTACAAAATATTATATCAAACATTGTCAAATTTCACTCTTTTTTCATATAAAAAAATTTGCAAAAAATACATTTTTCAATTTTTTACAAAAAGCTCATTTCAGTATATATTAGCAAGCATTATGAACATGTCCTACAAAAATTACACATATATGAACAGTAGTTTCTTAGAAAAGGTACATCGAACATGAAAAATTCACATTTTGAGATAAATGAGTTTTAACGTAAAAGTACTTACCTATCAAAACATTCCTGCCCCATACTCTAAATTATCCACATTTTTTTTTATTTTATCATCCTCTCTTTTCCTTTTGAGCCTTTTTTCCTTTCTAACATCTTTTGTTTTTTGTAAACAAGAATATCGAGCTTTTAACAGCCTCTCTTTGTCGAGACGTTTCATTGCCTGTATCGTATAGTCACCAGGCTCAATGTTCAATTTTCTCAAAATTTGTAGTTTTGATACATTACCTATATTGAACGAAGATACAGCATCATACGTACCTAAAGAGAGGGCTTCTATATGTACAAAAGTTTTCTTTGGTACACGAGACCATATAACATTATTTACACTTTCATTTGGGTTTTGGGTACAGCCATGCAAACACTTTTTCAATAGTTCTGGATTGGATAAATCCCTAAAAATGGGTCGCATAGCCTCCACAACAGCAACAGGTAAACTGTTTTTATGATGATAGGTTTCCCCAAGCAACTCTGCCTTTCTAAACTTGCACCATGTATCGGCATCTGATGGGCAAAATCCATGCTGAGGTTTTTCATCAGTCGACAGTTTGTGTAAAAATATTGCCCACACGGCTTGTCGCATATCTTTTACACTGGACAAATTTCTTCGAATGGCTAGACCGTAATAGGTTTGTAGACGATCAATTTCTGCTTCTGTCAGCCTGTTTTTGCCAGACAAAGGTTTACCGTCTTAAAGCTTTTGACCTCTCATCTTTGCTTTCAAGCGCCGAAGACGTGTCCCCATTCTCTTCATTACATGTCCAAGACATTCTAATTTTGTCACTGCACACTCGTTCCCATACACATTGTTCTCTACAATGGAATCATATGCTTTCGAATCTCCATCACCTAAGTATCTTGTGTATCGAACGTTGTACTTCGATTCAGAACGGCGAAAAATTGATAGAGCACCTGTCACCTCCATTTTGCCACTATAACCAACAAAATTTCTTTTACAGTTTTGAAGATGCTTAGTTTTGTTCGGACAAATACAATGTTTGGATAATATTTCCACATCAATTACTTTACCTGTATCCACACTTGTAACTGTCACTACACCATTCTTCGAAGAAAAGCCTCGTTTCTGCCAGCTACCATCAACCGCAACAGCAATGTCTCTTCCTCCTTCATTTTCTTCAACAGCTTCATGAACTGCTTCTGCCATACTTTCTTCGCAAGTTTCTCTAGCTGCTTGCAGTAAATTATTATTAAATTTTGTAAATTTTGTAGGTGGTGGTGGAAGATTCATAATACCGCAAAACATTACTGCAGATTCAGCCCCTTTACCTATGCATCGCATGGCATAAACTAACCTATTATTGACTTCAAAATTATTGTCACACTGCTTAGAATTATAAAAAGTATATTTATAATCACAAGAAGGACATTTTATATCAAACTGAACAGCTTCACCACAGTTTTTTTCATGTTGTAACAATCTAATTCCTTGTTTACCACACTTTAAACATTTTACAGCTTCAAAAAGTGCATAGGCTAAAAGATTGATATCCATAATGACATTCCTAAAACCAGAATAAGTATCATTCGAATATGATGTATCCATATTTTTGACCTTCTTTTCATTGGAAGATACATTTATTTCTTCCTTGGAATGTTTTGCTACATCACTATTTCCTATAGAAGAGTCATTACTTTCACATCTGCCTTTGTTAAAATGTCCTTTCCTTTTATTAAAAATTCTTGTCTTTGATCTAGGCATGATAAAATCGCTTGAAAACAACAATTTAAAATAATTTAGCTATGTGTTTTGATACAAACACTAACTAAAAAGAACAACAAATATTTGCAATAATTCAGTTATATGTTTTGAAACAAACACTAACTAAAATGAACAAGCTCGTAGTAGTCGAACTAAAACGTGCTTATGCAAGTATAAACAAATATCTATCAGTCACAGATACAGTGAAACTTCTTAAGAGCAAATGCAAATAAAAGAAAGGCTCATTTATAACGAAAGTTTAAAAAAATTCATTTAGAGTAGCACATAGTATTATCGTCCAAAAATGAAGTGCGTTGTTTACATTTTTTGGCCCTTTAAATGGGCGTGGCCCCGTTTCAATGCTTATTTAAAACTAAGTTTTTGAAGCTTCTAATTATCGTAGAGATAAAAATAAGGTATCTTTAGAAAGGTGAAAAGCTATACAATTTGGAAATAAAAATATCTCAAATCATGATTTTTTGAAAAATTTGACGTTCCGACACCCCTTAAGTGTAAATCATAATTTCATCCTTTTTACTAAATGGATGATCGGCTTAAAAATTTATTTATTTTTAAATATCATACACGAACCAGGCAATTTATGATTAAAATAATGGAAGGAAATTTAGGATATATATGTATGTATAAGATAAAGCAATGAATTTATCATTAAAAAACATAAAAGAAAGAGAACAATTAAAATCCAAAATCAACAAAAAAAAAAAAAACATTTATAGAACTAAGTAAAAAAAGGTGAAACTGAATCAAATTTGAAACTAAGAGATGAATAAAATTTGAAACTAATTTGAACCAAAGAATAAATCGAATAATTCGAATACCCAACAAAACAAAACATGCATATTCAGACTGGGGAGTGAATTGTGGGGTTAAACTAGTTCTATGGTACAAGCCAACCCTCTCCCAATGCATCTTCTTGGGTAAAATTGGATTACTCCAAAATTCAAGTTGTAATTTAAAGAAAAGAAACAATAAACAAAGAAGAAAAAATGAATGGCGCGATATCTCAATTACTAATTATTTTCTCAATTATTAATTATTTACAAAAAAAATGAATAAAATTATCCAATTAAAACTTATCCATTTAAAAATATCCGATTAAAATTATCTATTAAAACTATCCAATTAAAAATTTAAGATTTTTTTCGAAACAATAAAACATTATAATTAAATATTTCCAGTTAAAAACTTTAAGAACTACATACCCGAATCCGTGCTTTTCATCGAAATTCAATTCAAATTTCATATTTGTAAAGTCAAAGGTTCAAAAGATCATATCTTTGACAAGTGATCGTGAATCTGAGTGCAATAGGTTAAGTAACTTTTTAAGTGATGATGTCCACCACCATGTATTGTTGCCAGATAAATTTTGGAAGTCAATAGTACTTAAATAATTTGAGTATAAAAAGTTTCAATATAGAATATGTAATGAAAATCCACCAATAAACCAATCATGACCAGAAATCATATTGAATGATCAGAATTTTATTTGTTATAATTATTTAAAATTCAATTGAGTGAAATATGTGTGTGTAAATGTGTAAAAATACAGAAATGTTTCAAAATATTTTCACAACTAGACCACTAACTAGCTGACTTTGTAATCCTAATATTGTGTGGTGGATTTGTTTTGAAATGAGAGTCCAAAAATTCATGAATGTCCCGAAAGGCAATAGCCCCCCTGTACAAGACCACCTTTTTGAATAAGTCACCAATCTAAAAGATAATTAGAGTAAGCTCTTATTCCAAGTTATAATTATTAAAAATACAACAAATCAAATCATGAAGCAAAGATTCCATTGAGAAACCAGTATAAAATAAAAATTTCTTTAGATATCAGATACAATTTACACAATGTCACTTCAATACCCCCCAAAGTCCGCAACGAAGTCCCCATGGGAAATCCCACAAATACATTAAAACAAACCCTCATGCAAATCATTGGGAATATATCTTTAAAAAATCTAATAGATAATTACATTCTTTACATTCTGTTATAAATTTCTTATTATTATTGAATATATCTTTATCATATGTAACTAACAGTTTATTACGAAGCAAAAAATTTAATATAATGTTTCTGTATATGGATAAATGAATATTGCTTTCCCAACAAGGCATTTTAATTATCTTAAACTCAAATGCATCTCTTTTATCAAATAAATTACTACAAATGATATGATCCTTTATCTGTAACTTTGTATCCAAATATTCAGCCTCACCCGTATCTGAATTTGTCTGCAATAAAATCAAATAATTAGGATAAAATTCAATGTTCGGCTTAAAATCTTTACATTTACTGAAAAGAATTAGGTCGTCTATATATCTATATAAAATATAAAGAGAGTTATATATATATATAAAATATAAAGAGAGTTGTATATATATATAAAATATAAAGAGAGATATATATATATATATAAATTAATATATATTTATATATATATATATATATATATACACGTGTGTGTGTGTGTGTGTAAGATTTTAATATCTGTTTTGTAACCAGAATATGAGCATTTTTCACTAATGCTTTGCATGTAGAATTATTTGCTTTTATAAATTAGTTTCCTCAAAATGATAACTTTACTTTCACTTTAAAATTAAACGTTCGCTTCTTTGGTTCTTTATACCTCTGACTACTTATACCACGATTTTTACGAGCATCTAAGATTCATTTCATATATCTGAAATTGATTTTTCAGATAATCTGTTCTTATGATCTAAAATCACTATTTAAAAATATTTTTGAAAAAAAAAAATTTACGATACACTTTTAAATTCCCAAATATGTGTCGATTTCAAATATGTAATAAAAAAAAGTGCGCAATTTTTGAATTAATTTTGTATAATAAGAGAGTTAACACTTAAAATGTTTGGAAGGATAATTACTGCAAAAAATACATAATTTTTAGAGAAAATAATATAAATATGCGATATGAAAATGAAAAAAGTAGAAAAAGTTCTATAAAATTTTAGTTTGTTACATTTATATTCCAATTCATCAAAAAAGTAATTCCAAAACAATAAACAATAATTAGAACAGAAATTATACTTATCAGGTGGAAGTCAGATGGGGTTACCATAGTATAGCTTTTTAAAATTCACAATGTAATTGAAATGCTTCGACTTGGAAGTGGAAGATATTTGGTGATAAATCCATCCTCCATCAGCGCTTCAATATTAAATTATTTGGTATTTTCCATTTCGCACGCACAAATCTCGCCAATTAAACTTAATTAGTAGCAATACACAGTATACATTTAAAAATACATATTCCGTTTGGCGTCGGTCATATCAATTTTGCCGATAAAGTCACCAAAAATAACATAACCGATGGATAAGAGTAGATTAACGGAGGAAAATTACATTTTAGATAAGACTTCCGTAAAATCCGTTCTTAGTGAGCGTCTACATCGCAAAATGAGTAACTGTACCAAATTTCAAGTCAATCGGTTGTATAGTATTAGAGATATCGTGATGAGGCAGTCAGTGGTATTTCGCTTATATATATAGATCTATGTAACACATTTAAAAAAATATATTCCGTTTGGCGTCGGTCATGTCATTTTTAGCGATAAAGTCGCCAAAAATGATATAACCGATGGATAAGAAAAGATTAACGGATGAAAATTACATTTTGGATAAGAATTCCGTAAAATCCGTTCTTAGTCAGCGTCTACATCGCAAAATGAGTAACTGTACCAAATTTCAAGTCAATCGGTTGTATAGTATTAGAGATATCGTGATGAGGCAGTCAGTGGTATTTCGCTTATATATATAGATCTATGTAACACATTTAAAAAAATATATTCCGTTTGGCGTCGGTCATGTCATTTTTAGCGATAAAGTCGCCAAAAATGACATAACCGATGGATATATATATATTATAGATAGATAGATAGATTGTAAGGAGGAGAAAGTGAAAAAAAATAGAACCCTTTTTAAAACTAACAAAAGTAAATCACTAAATGAAAATGCAGTTGTAAGTCGTTCATAACTCTGATAAAGAACATGATATGCATAATTTACATCGAATTCTGACGTGGTATATATATTTGTTTGTGTGTGTAATCTAATAATAAATTACATTATTATGGCAATGAAATAAAATAAATAAAAATTTACATAAATAGATATGATTATTTATCAATTTGATTAAGTACTTGATAATCATAAAAATAACTAATCGAAAAAAATTTAAAAAATCAGGATCTATTAAAGGTTTGAAATGATAAAAACGTCTCAAAAGGAAATAATATAATTTAAATTGCAATTTCCTGCTTTAGACAGAAATACGTGGATAAACATGTTCTATGGATCTAAACCATCCCGCTCAGGAATCCCTTTATAACAAAATTTGCTTAAAACCATGTATTAAAATAACAAATACACATTATACAGGTTATATGTAGAATAATTGATACTATTTACTGCACTAATTTATTCATCAACCTAATCCTAAAACTTTTTAGTTACGTATTACACATGCACACACACACACCATATATATATATATATATATGAGTGAGGGAATGTCAAGTTTATTGGCGCAAGAGCCAGATATGGCTATGCTGCGCCGAACAAGATTAAACTGTGGTCTAGAAGTGAAGTTGAAAAATAGATGAGTGGTTGACAAGAAGGAGGGTCGAAAATAGAGAAGGATCGCTAGGGTATCCCGGGAGGGCGTCACCCGTGTTTACCAAAGACAGTAAACCCCATGGGAAAGAAAGATCACTATGATACTTTGGGTTCGTGAAGCCTATACTTACCTGAAGAAGGCAAGTCCCTGAGGTCCTCTGATATAATCCCCAGGGGTAGGGTGCTCGGCTACACCCCCAGACGCTAGGTACCCATTTTAGTCGCCTTTTACGACATGCATGAGCTACAGTGAGACTATTCTGTCATCCCCGGTCACCACCCGGGTCATATATATATATATATATATATATATATATATATATATATATATATA
>BMAW01053546.1:31212-58523 GCA_019974015.1 Nephila pilipes | reverse complement strand
TTTCTGGGAGTTATGAACTTATTGGAAGGTAAAGAGATTCTCATCAGGGAAAAGAAATCAGGGAAAGTACTGACTTGATGCCCATCTCAAAAGTTTTCAGAATCTTAGGGTCGCACGAATTTCTTTGCTTCAGAGAAAAGCTGAAGTTTTTGGAACTTGTAAGGTTATAGTACAACTCTATTTTTGCCATTCGCTCTACTGATTCGTCACTTAATACTTTCAAGTCGCAAGTGATTTTTCTCATGGAATTTTCAGATTTTTTTTTCGATTTTTTTTGATGACCTTAGTTTAAAATTGGAAGTGCTCAATGTAAGTTTTCATCCACTTCCATGACGTCGGCCAACATTACCAAGTTCTTTGAAGCGGTAGATTGCACCAGACACTGTTTGCCGAGGCCTATTAAGCTAATGAACTATTTCACACTGTCGATTTTCTGGACTTAACAACTCTAAAATAGCAGAATGTTTACTTGACATTGTAAAAGCATCCAAAAATAATACGGAAACGAAGATATATAAAATATATTACAATTACAATGACAAATAAAAAGAAATACTCACAAATTTAAAAAAGGCGAATAATCCTTTATTAACGGCTATCATATGATATATAATCTTCTCTATTTTTATTTTCTTATCATTCATTTTTTTCTCTAAATATCAATGTCGATAAAGAATTCATGGAATATATATATATATATATATATAGTGTCTCCTGTACCGTTGCTAAGATATCTCCTTATGCAGTCATTCCAAGAAATGAACGTTGTATTACATGTATTTATTGTAACTTCTGTAACACAAAAATGCATTTGAATTAACAATTTATAGTCTTTTTATAAGCTATCTTTTCTGATGCAACATTTATATTCAATTAAAGGAGATTTAAATTAAATAAGTACCAGAAATATTATGGTCATATATTTGTGGCATATTTCATGTTACTATGATGTTAATCTTTCTCCTCTCAAAGATAATGACAAGCTATTTTTAAGTAAGAAACTAGCACCATTTTAAAAATGAAGGTTAAA
This sequence comes from Nephila pilipes, assembly GCA_019974015.1. NCBI lineage: Eukaryota > Metazoa > Arthropoda > Arachnida > Araneae > Nephilidae > Nephila > Nephila pilipes. The sequence continues at coordinate 57,493 of BMAW01053546.1, read as the reverse complement.
TGACATTTACCAAATCTGATGTTAGAATTTACGTGAAATTCATCATCCTTAAAGATTTTTGCTGAAAAATATCAAATGAAATACTAATAATTAAATAGAATTCATGGATAAATTTAAATGTTAAGTGTAGGAACGATATGTCAAAATAAAACGTTTTGAAAAAGTTCTATCGTTCAATAAAATGTGATTTTAATCACGTATAATATTTTACTTTTTAGAGAATTTAAATAACGTTATTTTAACTTAAAAAATAAATTTATTAGAAGTACATGAGATTATGTGAGCTCCATTGCAAATAAATAAACGAATCATTTGAAAATCAAGAAAAAATAAATAAAATATTTTTAGACCCATCAAACTTATATATGTCTATTTTCGCATAATGTCAATAATCAAATCTAATGCGTTAATACGTGTTTTTGAATGTTTTTTCTCGAAGAAAGAATGATAAAATAATTTCTCGGTTAAAAATATAAATTTTATGAAATATTAGTTAAAATATTATTTTTTTTCACTTCATACTATTTAATTATACAAATTCAAATAAATAAGATAAAACGTCTAACCTTCTTTGTTATACATATTTATTATTTTGTCCTTCTAATGTAAGCATTCAATTAAATCGCTCTCGTCCGCAAGCACATCACAGAATTTGTACGGACACTAAAGAAAATTGTGCCCTTTTTGGGCTGGATTTTCTTCCTCTAAGATTAAGCGCGTGAAACAGAGTAGAAAATTTTGGATAATGGATTTCGGCATCGGAGTCATCGTAAGTTTCTTTGAAATCCACTTGCCACTTCTAGACTCTCCGGTGTCTCGATCCGTGATGAAGGTCTTGAATTCCATATATTACGTAGGAAAATCTTCGGTGCACTTCATAAGAAACAAAATTATTTTATGAAACTTCTCTGACATATCTAATTTTCACTTTTATGTGAAAATCAATACCTGGTCTCTAGATTTACAGAAAACTTTCCGATGTTTGGAGTCATGCCGCCTTCGATCTTTTTCTTGCAATTCCAAGTTTCGTAATCTCACCAGATGGCTACAATTTTCTGCTTTTGATAGTAATCCAGTGCTGTAGACGCCTTCGGTTTGCTCAATGTGAATTGGAAACATAATGTCGCTTGTCGTCTCGATTTTATGTCCGTACATTAGATAAAATGGTGTAAAGTGTGAACCCAGTTGTTTTCTGCTTTCCGGTGCTGTATGTAAAAGTAGCGAAAGGCAATATTTCATCCAATAATTTTGTTGGGACTTCGACATCCATTGACAACATGTCTGCTAATGTTTTATTAAAGTGCTCAGTCAGCCGAAGGTTTTGGGATGTTATGCAGTTATCATTCTGGGGTAAAATTACAGATGTGATGAAGTTCCGCAACTGGTTTCAATTAAAACACTTGTTGTGAGTATTCAATGATACATCATAGAGCTCCATGTTTTAAGATATTTTCTATAAGGAGATTTTTCCTACTTGACTATTTCCAGACCTTTTTTAATGCTTAATACTTTCGTAATAATATAGTTGGTTAAAAATTTAGAATCAGACCCTTTTTATCTTTTCAGTAAATTTGGAAATCATTCAAGGAAGTCTCTACCGGTCCTAGGGAACGCTGCAATTGCACAAGTGATAGGCACTACACGATCGGCCGGGGTGAAATGGAAAGTTTTTTTTTTTCGTTATTATTCACGACGGTGCACAATTTCGACGTAGAGTGAGATATAGACCTAGTCATAGAAATCGTTTACTCACTCGGACCTTTGTTCTAATGAATCCTAAGTGGTCTTCTGTAGTTGCGTCATGAAAATATTGAAGTGTATCTTTGCGTAGGAGTCGTTTATATGAATTTGTCAGATCTGTTCATTTGGTTATAGAGTACATTGGGATGACACTGGTGAGACGATCATATTCCTTTCTCTTAACTTTGCCAGTATTTCATTTCTTCTATCTACTGACATCGGTTTTGACGTGTTTCACCGTAGTAAGGTCTTGAGTTAGGAGAACTTGAAAAAAAAAAATCTTCACAATGACCGTTATGAGGAAGAACACCTTTTCCTCTTGTAGCATTTGAGGATTCATTTCGTGACAGTCTCAACATACTTTGTATGTATGATTGCATGCTTTTACCATTCGTTTGTGCTGACTCCTCATGCCTTGCTACGGCTCTCTTCCTAGATCACTTACTGCGACCAAATGTTCTAATGAATTTAAATTTATATTGTTCCTGAAATGCCAAATTTTGATTATTTTCAAACATTATTGTGCTGTCCAGTCCAGAAAAAGTAAGTTTTTGCAAAGCGGAATATTTCAATCCTTTTATCTTATACAAATACTCGATCATATTCCTAAAGGCATTTGTTTTGGTTTTATCCATGGTCTCCGCAAAATATGGAAGTGTTTCCATATTTCCATATAAGTTATTCTATGTTATTTTTAGAAGCATGGACTTCGTGTCAATCTCCATAATCAATTATTTTTGATACATTTGCTCTTTTTAGTGGATTATAGAGCCAGAATTCAGGTGAATTAATTTGCTTCTGATCACTTCTTCTAATGCAGTGCGCATTTCCAGAATGTAGCAGTCAATGTACTTTTATCCTACCCCAAACTGTCAAGTAGATGTTGCAGTAGGTTGAATAGATGAAACAATATACATGTGAATAACGGGATTAATTAACAAACTGTAAGCACAGATACACTTTTCTTAGAGTTCCTGCTGACTAAGAACAAATACATCATATATTATAAAAGAATATTCCTTAAACGTGTGTGACGGAACTCTATTTACAATTTTCTCTTCATTAGCTTTGGAGATCTTATGTCAATTTGAATTGTAATATAAAACGACAATTTTTCCCAACCAAAATGTAATATAATTAGGTAAATTAGTTGAAGGTAGAAATAAAATGGATTAAGAAATATTGATATATGATTGAAATAGAATTAATGAAAATTGAAGGGATATAAAGAAAAACAACTTAATGGCTTAAGAATTGTCATTTGGATTAAAACACTTCTTTTAGGTTTGCGGACTGAAATGGATGTTATGTTTGAAGTATTAGAATTGGAATCAACTGTTTTTGAATTGAATAAAAGATAGAAGTGATATGCTAAGATATGCTATCAGCTGATACTTTGCTTTATTTTGTTCTTACGTACCATCGGTTGGAGTAAGTCTTTTTTGCTTAATGCATGTTATTAAGATATAATATAAGAACAGAGAAAAGGGGGGCAAACATATCGAGGGATCTGGTAAAGTAAAGAGCATTTTAAAAGTTTTAGAAATTATAATGACAATGAAGAACTATCTAACAAAATTTTTACAAGAATTTTCAATGTTTTTCATCACTATGTTCTGAATCAAGGAACTTTCGATCTGTATACGAGCATTGTACCTCATTGCCATCGAAACTCTTTAAATTTAATATTTTTATAGCTTTAAGGTAAAGAGTCTTTGAAATGAAACAATGACTTACTAAAATGTAATGAGTAATTCTAACATTCTACAATAACAAGATTATTAATAAAGATTATTCAAACTTAAAGTAACAAAGCTGAAGTTAAGAGTATTTTCTAGGATGTAATAATTTGTTAATCATTATTGGAAACATTGTCATGGAAAAAAACATCTTCCATTATTAAAATAGCCAACATCTGTACAAAAAAAAAACTAGAGGAAAACTAAATTACTTCTTATGATCATTTTTGTCAACATAATATTTAAGAAAACATTATAAACGAATGGTACAATTCTTTTAGAATTCTGAAAATCAAATATTAGTAAAATGTTCGACATAACTGAGTAATATTTTCTATTCTTTTGATTTTAGCATTTCTTTCTAATTCCTTTCGCATACCTCTGTCAAAGAATATTTTTTGCTAAATATTTCGTAGAAGTACCTTAATAAAAGTTATTGTTTTTCAAGACAGCAGATTCCATTTCTGATAAACGTAATATCGGACGTCATGTTAGCAATGTACAGTAACAATTACAGTAGCAGTTTAAAAGCAGTTTTAACAGAATACCAGTAAATGTGCCTAGTTTATTTACTTTCAATATTATTTTTACTACTTTATTATCAGAATTTTTAATTAATACTATTCTTCAATCTTCTGTTTACAAAATGTTAACGCATTAATACATTCTAAATATACCATTCCGAATGCTGTGTATTCTAGAAGATATTGTTCTTAAATCACCCATAGGTATTTATATAGAGGTAATTTACTATATTTAAAAACTATATATTGAATGAATCTTTGTCGGTTTCAGTCTGTGATTTTTATTTTTTTTTATTATAAAAGTTAAGATATTCATCTCTTTTTATATCTTTTGCTAGGAAAATAAATAGATTGTATAACATTGTAGTTATTTATCCATGATTTGCTTTCAATTTATTAACATTGATTTTTATACTATTAATATGCTTGTTCTAATAATAAATACTTAAGAGTACTACATTCCTTATTTTCCTAATTTGCTTCACGTATTCAAAATAAATAGTTTAAATTTGATTTTTACTTGTATGTTGTTTTTATGTTTGAAATTTATTATGAAATAATTTAATAAAGAAATTTTTTCGAAAGCATAAGTTCTTTGCAGAAAAACTTAATATTATTTTTTATTTGATTTTTTTCTGTAATTCCTTTGGGATTAAAACAAGACTTTTTCAAAAAAATGTAAAGAAAATTATAAAAATTGTATCTTACATATAAAACATTTTAATAGAAATCTTATAATAAAAAATACATTTTAGGAAAACATGTCATCCATTATATCCTTTGTGTATAAAAAATAAACAAAAATTGTGACATTTCTATCCAAGAATATTGTAATTTTCTTTACACACTTCCATAGAGAATAAGAATGGAAATATATTTCCGACAATGCATGAATGATTTCTCTTGGCTTTTTTTCATTTGATGAAACCAGAATAAAAATAAAACAATTCGGTTCTTGTAAACAGAATAACATACTTAAATTTTGAATTTTCAAGCAGATCATGAGAAGAGAAAGTGAAAGTAATGATGTTTCGTTCAGTTTTCCCTTAAAAAAGTTTTTGCTTTAGGAATTGCTGGAGAAGTTCATTACTTAATGTAAACAAGAACAAAAATGTAACTTACGGATTTATTTCTACAGATGTATATATCTACTAGTTTTAAATTTTTAACGATGGAAAGCATATTTTTCTAAGTATCATCATGAAGTTTTTTTAGTTTCAGTGAAATTTTGAAAATACTTTCAGATCACTTTTTCCACATTACACATTTTATTTTTTTCTATCTGTACAAACTCTTAAAGAAATTTCTAAAACATACTATTTTAAAAAATATTTCAAAAAGTAATTAATAATACATGTATGGATATTTAGGAAATGCTTGGAACATTTCTTAAGCATAAAAGTAAAAACAATACACCAATAGAATAAAAATAAAACATATCTTTATCATCAATAACATTTCGTTAATGATGTTATTTCATTCATTAAACATTAAAAATCGCGTCTTTATATTAAAACTAACTGAAACGACAAAAACAACAATGCAGATAAAATATAAAAGTATAGAAAATTTTAAATAAATATATAATATGTTAAAATCAAGAATACAATTTGAAAATACTAAGTTCTTAAGCAAAATAAATCATCAAATGAAACTTAGTACAGTTTATATCATGTCCAAAAATACCATATATCTTATAGTAGTTTTTTTCATAACACTTAATGATAAATGAATAATAATTATTTTTTTCTTTTTCTTTTTTAAGTACAACAATGTGTAAATTTTTCAGTAATGTAATGGTTAACGAGAATTACACATTAAATTATTTCATTGGACATCATAATTTTGAACGATGATCACACGCAAAGAACAATTCATGAGGTGGTACTTTACTCTAGAGACTTCTAAGCCATTTATTTTTCGAAAATTCATTCTATGTTGAGTATAAATTCTACAGAAAACATTTTTATGCATATCAAACTTTAATGGTAACTCGATTTGATAAGACTATAATCTTTCAATAAACATCAATTAAATGATAATCAAGGCTTCGATCTCTCCTAAATAATTATAAAACTAGCAGAACATAAATTAGATTACATTTAATATTTCCAACCAAACATTTCAAGTAGACAACACTCGCATAATTCTGATAATCTTAAACCATTTACGATTGTCATTATTTATGTCAAAATATCTTCCTTGTATGAGTAAACTATTTTGAGTTCAAATTGATACATATTAGTGAAACATGTTTTTATTATAAAGTAACTTTTAGGACATTATTTAGTATTATTTTACATTTAAAATTGTACTTGCAATACATATACGCATATATATATATATATATAAATTTGCATTTTTATGCTAAGAGTGTATTATTAAGGAGCAATACGGAAAGCAAGTATGTTTAATTTCAACTATATTTATCTTTCCTGAGAAATTGATAACGGGTAGAGGATAATTGCAAGAAATATTTTTCTTTTGATACAAATATATCCGATTCTATACAAATAGTTTTTATTGAAGAAGATAGTAACTCAACAACATATATCTAAAGAACAATACGTCACTCCTATAAACTATTTTAATAAGATATTTCGTAAAATGATTTTACTAAAACTTAACGTTGAGATGCACGTACGTTCTGATTCTTAAAATTATTTAAAAGAAGAATATATACGAAAAGGAAACAATGTAGAGTCTTATTTTTTCAATACCCTGTTTCTCTTGCATTCTAATAGAATATTTATTCTCTATAACACAAAAATATTTTATTTTTTATTTTTCCTTTAAACTTTTTTGATTCCAGGAAAAAAAAAGAAACACCTTTATTTGATGTAATATTATGTTGAAATTTAGAATACTCAAATAGCTTAAATAAAAGTAGACAAATGTAACGAGTGGTCCTTTGAATGTTGGTGTACGGTTAGGCCTAAATTTCAGAAATGCATGCAAATTTTGTTTAAAAAGCGAATAAGTGATGGAAAGCAAATATACACGGTTTTTTCTACGATATATATTTGTTTATACATTCTTAGTGAAAAAAATAATTAATGATGACCAGTTTATAGTTTTGCTTTTTTTTTATTGGTACTGTTTTTTACTTTTTGGAAGAATATTTATTTGATGTTTTACGAGATTTGTTTATGTATGGTGTATTTAAAATATTGTTATATTCTTCACGCATAAATTTCTTTCTTCATATATTTAAGGTTATTTCCTCAGTTTACAGTTATATTTTGGAAAAATAATTTATATTATTAATATTATTTATAATTACATATTATTTTGCCTCGTTAATTTTTCCTTCTTCTCTTTCCTTCTTTTACCTGTGATTTATATAGGTAACAAAATACTATTTTCAGAAGGAAGGTAACGAGCAAAGTACATACGTATGAATAAATAGCGTACACAGTTTTTTTTAATGTGGCAGTCTACGTATTTATGCTAGTAATCATAGATAAAAAAAAACAATGTATACTCAATATTTTAATAACAAATTAGCTGCCCTCAGATTCCGATAGCAAAAAAATAATTAGATGTGGTACCAATATATATGATAAAATACTTTTCAGCTACAGAATATTTAATATTTATATTATTTTCTCTTTCTCTCTCTCTCTGTATATATATATATATATATATATATATATATGGGGGGTGGGGGTGTAAAGAATTTCCTTTTAAATTAGTACTATTGAATTATGTTCATAACACCTTCGAAGCCAATTTCATTTTTTATAGAATTATTCTATTGTAGGGGTGTAAGAGACCATTTCCACACTGCAGGAATTACGCATCTCCACGTTGGATACATATTATGACAGCATGAGTATAACAACAAGAGAGCAAAAAGAGAAGAGAGCATTTTTCGTTGTGTTTTTGATTATATACGAGGAAACATTCTCACGAAACGTCAGAAACACGTGGTATTGATGGAGGGATTCCGGGGAAATATCATAATATATAGGAAATTTGAAGGGATTGTTTTGACAGATTTACAATTGGTTTAAGCGGATTTATCCAGTTTTAAAAGCGCGTGATGTAATAAATAAAAGGATTTTTTGGAAGGGGATCAGGAAATATGAAGGCGCATTATTTTTTAAAGGAGAGAATGGGTAAATTTAGTAAATTAAATTATTATTAAAGGGAGAAATTAAAGAGAATTAAATAAAATCATTACACACACACACACACACACTCACATATATATATATATATAGTGTGTGTGTGTGGTCATAAAAAATTATGCCAGCATCTGGCCTTCTAGCTTCCTTTCGGTTTGACCAATCGAAATGAGATCTCAAATATAGTTATTTGGAGTTATGTGCTCAAGATTTTATGAATGGTAACACATTGGTGTTGATGGTTACAGTTACATTTACAGAAACTTGAAATTTCAGAATTACAACGCCTAATTTTTCTTCCCTAAATATGTTCAGTATACGGAAAATCCTTAAATAGCGTTGGAACGAAATTTATATTCTAAAAAATGGACGTGTTATGCAAATGCAAAGAACAGTTCTTCAGGACGTTCGTAAGAATACTGCATATGACAGACACAACACATCAATCACTGATAACAACTCATAGCGGGCAAAATAATACATTTATTTAGATCAAACGTTTTTCACACGAGTGCCATAGCAGGAAGTTACACATTGCATGCGGGAGACGATGAATAATTATGCTGAATGCAATATGGTATGAGGAATGTTTGCAATCTCACGCTTTATAGAATTTCTTATATCAGACACAGTTTGCATATTTCATATGTAAACTCTGGAGTTGATGTATCTCCAAAGCTAGAAATCCATGCGAGTTAGACCAAGAGATCGCGTTGGCCACAGAAAAAGAAAATGGCGTGAGAATTATGCGATCACCAAAATGCTGTTCTAGGAACAAACTTCGCTTTTATGGAGGTGCACAATCTTGCATCCCATTGATGTCATTTAGAGCATTCCACTGAAATAATTGTTGCATTACATAATTCTGCAACAGGGCTGTATAACGAGAGGCTATTACAAAGCATGAAACAAAATCAATTGGTATCACTTCCTCGAAGAAATACGGGCCCAGAACAACTTTGCCTGTAATGCGGCCACAGCGATAGGTTTAATGTGTGCCCAGTGTACGCAATTTTCAGTGTTCTCGTTGCCATTTAAGTTAAACTGTTTCTGGACCGTCCATAGTATGTGAAGTCGCCATTCGTTATCAGCATCTTATCGTTATAGAAATTCGTTTGCAAAGACGATACGGAGTTGTTGGTCCCCCGGCTGCAGCATCTGGACACGCTGGTACCGGTATGGGAACATGCGAAGTACAGAACGGGTAGCTTTAGAACCGTTATTTTCAATATATTGAACAAACGAGCTGTGCTTCTCCCTGTTTGCATATGTTCTGAAGGCTCTGTGTGATGCCCTTTCGTATCAACATCCTCAGAAACAGTTGGCCGTCCAAAAGGCGGTATATCAGAGGTGCAGTCTACATCTCTCTTTGAATTTCTTTACTAAATCATTTATACCTTGCTGAGTACATGACCCACGTGTTTGGAGATGATTTTGTACATAAACATACGTCGGAAACATAAAAGCAAAGCTTCCGCAGCTTTATTCTATTTTGGTAATACAGTTTTACCAATTCAGAACTAACTGTCCCAGGCAGAGTCATTTCATCAGAATGTGCGGGGTCCTGATTGAAGAATTATCATACACACCTCGCATTTTATCGGTTTCTTACACTGAATATCTGGGAAATGGCATTCTGTGTTTGGTATCTTGCATTAGTCAAATAAACATTTTCTGAGTGATCTCAGATCGTGTTTTGTAGGTTGGTTAGTAGAGTTACGCAGAAAGCTGTTATCTATGGTCTAGGATTCACCCCTAAGAGTAATCCGGACACATGCCATGAGAGATTTGATTCGCCACGAGCGTGATGACTCCCCTGCATTGGTATCCTCAGAGGTGTAGTTTCCATGGAAACTTTCAAGACATTGCACCCACGCTGAATTTTACATACATCAGGTGCCCATAGCACTCTTTTGAAGAGTGAGCCTCGAACTCAACACTTCCGGTATCAAATCCTATTGTCTGCAGACTGAGCTATCACTGCCGGTGGTTCATTGGTAGTTTTTCAGAACTGCTTTTCTGTTTGTGCATAACACGTCATTTTTTGGGAATATAAATTCCGTTTCAACGTTATTTAATTTTTTTACATGCGTTGAATATTTTGTGCCGGGAAAAAGTAGGTGTTCCTATTCGAATTTTTTTAGTTTCTTTTACTGTAACCGTAACTGTGAAATCGACTGTGTCGCCATTCACAGAATCTTGAGCGTATATCTCCAAAGAGCCAAATTTGAAATCTCATCTCGATCGGTTAATCTGAACGGACAATAGAAGGGCAGATGAGGACAAAGTTTTTTTATGACCACTCTGAATATAGTTTTTTTCTTTGTTGTTATAAAATATCATTATTTTTTTATACTTAAACATTATAATATGATGTAATTTTTTTATTTAAAAGATTTTCGGATCAGAATAGAGAAACTGTATTTGTAAATTTAATGCAACTGTTCATGATAAATATTTTTTTCTGTAGTTGTGGGAGGTAAAAGCGAAATATCTAACATGAAGGATCCCAAGGAAATTAAGACTATAAGAAACATGCTTTCTTGTGACACTGATGATAAGAAGGACAAAGTTTTAGATGAAAGTGATGCAGATGAAAAAGAACACATTTCAGAAATAAGAGATGATTTGGAATCAAAATTATTGCAGCAAGCAATACGGAACATGAAGATGATGATGAGGATAGATATACAGATGCCTACATAGCCCAACTGAAAAAAAAAAAAAAGAAAAAAAGAAAAAAAAACAGAAACATAATCGAGTGATGGAAATGACAGAAAATTCCGTTCAAGGAAACTTAATAAGCATGTCGCAATATGTATTCATGTCCCTGCAGTTATTGGGCCAACTAAAGATTTAACAGATATTTTTGTACATGGAAATGTCTAATTACTGATCGCATAATCGGGAGCATTGTTGAAGAGAGCAATAAGAATATTTGTTCATGAAGCCTCATGATTCTAGTTCAAGGCATGCCTTAGATAAGGATGGAGTAGAGATAGAAGCTCTTTTATGCTTGCTTTATTTGGCTGGTGTTTACCACAAAAATATGGTTAATCTTGAAGAACTGAAGAATGTACTATTTTAAAGTAGTGATCAGATTAAAGAGATTGTTATTTTTACTAAGAGCTATACGCTCTGATGACATAAGCACAATGGTAAACCTAAGAAAAATTGATCAGTTAGCGCGAAATACAAGACATTTTTTAGATGTTTGTTAGTAATTTTCAGAAATTCTACTGTCTCGAAAAGAATTTTACAATCGTTGAGAAATTAGAAGAGTTTCGTGAAAGATATAATTTTATACAATGCATTCCAAAAAGGACGAACAAATAATAAGATGTATGTCATGATAGATGCCAAATCTAAAAGTGTTGAAAGGAAAAGCAGAAATCGGCATTGTAGTTGTGGAAGAATCGAATCAGGAAAAACGAATCAAAGCTGTAAAATAAAACCAAAAAAAAATGCAAACGATGAAAAAGATCCTTCCAAAAGGATAAACACATTAGAATACGAGATTCAGCTGTGAAATTAGACAGAAACTTATAAACCTGGAACACTCTAAATGTATTCTCTCACAATGCAACACTGTATTGAAATGACTATGAAACCGATTTGTCTTCCTTTTCATCTAAACTGAGTACATTTTTTTTCAATTTCATTTTATCTTTAAATATTAAATTTTTATATAAGAAATGTAAATACTTCAATCAGATTATCACCAATTTCATTTATTTTATTTTCATGCAATTTCAATAACATTTGGTCATTTTACAATACTTATATGTTTTATTTTTACATTGTTTTCTTTAATTCTTGAATAAATATAATTTAAATAAATATACTCATTAATTCTTAACTAATTACTACCAAATTTTACCATAATTATTCCTAAATAAGTGGCTTATTTAGGAAATACACAGCACCTTTCACAATGGTATAGAGGCTATGCTTGCTGGTAAGTTGAATAAAAGAGGTTGTAAAAAAAAAAGAAAAAATTTCTTTTTCATTCCCAAACTGTTTGTCATAAAATTTATTTATATCTATATCTCAAAATAAATATGATTGTATATTGCGTTTTAAAAATAGTTTATTTATTTTCAGATATCACTTCAATAATAAAATGTTTTTTTAATAATTGCCATTCATCGCAATAAATCTTAACACATCACTTAAACAATTTAAATGAAATGATGTTAGTGATATTAACTATTTTAAAAGACATTTAAATGTCTCATAATTAAAAATGCGGCTTAGTGCACCACGTTTGGCTTTATTAGTATTTTTTTTTCAATGTGCCACCGAACCATTAATACAGTGAAATCTATCTATAACGATATTGTGGTGGCCCAAATAATATATAGTTCTAAAGAAAATTATCATTGTAGAGGGAATCAATTGGAATGTTTGTTCTGAATATCAAATGGGATCACCACTGTGTTTTGCTGTCATTCAGCATATCTTGCGTTCATGCAAATATTATATATATTATTTGAATTAGAATAACATGTTTACAGTATTGAGTAATTTTCAGAACCCCCAAGGTTTAGTTAAGTATCCTTGCCCAGGATTCTGACGAGGCCATAACCTACAAATGTTTATCACATGTTTAAATAATAAATTTTTTATGTACTTACTAGTAAACACCTCAACTGTTTTCTGTAAAATGTATAAGATAGTGTAAATAAACGAAAACGCATACCTTTTAGTTAATACTTATTTAGAATTCTGCGAAAAGAAATCATTATTCTATTTTTTTATGCATTATTCATATACAATCTCAAGCAAAAAGGACAATACTTCGATACTGAAAAACTTCGATATTCTTCTGGTACATTAGACTATCTAGAAATAAAGTTATAAAGAGCAGCAATTTAGTTCACTGCTTTTCCAGGAAATAAGTTTGGCTTTAGTGTAGTTGAATCATCCGTTTTCATTTACATCATCATCTTCTGACTTATCTACTTCAGTGTTATCACTTCTTATTTCAGAATGTATGTCTTCATCTATTGCTTCCAAAAATATCTGTATTTGGTCACCAGCATTTAAATAATAATAAACAGATATTTCAAATTTTTTTCCAGTTTTTCTTTGTTATTAGTCAAGGAATATTGAAGATAATATTTTCTAACACAGAATATCCGCAATAAGTATTACTTTGACTATCTTTGTCATATTAAATGAAGCCAGTTTTTTCCAAAAATTAGATATAGACTGTGGCTTGATTTCCCACCAACTCCCAACAATCCTTTCACAAGCATTTTTTACAGTTATCGGTACTGTGTGCTTTCGATGGATATTAAAAATCATTTTATCCACTAATTGGTTTCTGTAATTCCATTTGAAGCACTTTATAATGCCTATATCGAGGGGCTTTAGAGCTGCAGTAGTGCTTGGTGGATAGAAAGAAATATCAACGATCTGCAATTTTCAAATGGGTTTATGTGCTCCACCGAAAATTAATTGCATTTATTGATTTAGGAAAGTGATTCCTGTTATGACAAACAGTGAACTTTGTCATTACTAGAATCAGTACATAAAATAGGTAAGATGATTTTGTTATAATTCCATACATAGTACTACCCATTATTTTATCAAAATTAATTCCTTTAAATTTCGTTCATAAAGTAAGGAATCAGAAAAACCAAACAGTCAAATTTTTAAGCTACTATATTTTTTTTTTACTTATTTAAGTGTAATCAAATTCAACGTTAATATAAGGAATGTTGAGCATAAACAATTAGGTATCCTCAGCTAAAAATATCAAAATTTTAATTTAATTCATCAAATTTAAAGGCGAGATCGAGTAATTTGAATCCAATTAAGTACCAGTTCTCTGATGTTCACTTACCATAAGCTTCGAAGGGCTAAATATCTCAATCCATTCAGGATAAGAACACATCCAGTCTCTATATCTAAGCATTACAATATTTCTCTTTCTACTCTAACACCTTCCTTTTTTTTAACTTATAAATACTATCTTATTACTCCTACAAAGTGCACTTTAGTATATATTATAATTTACATAAGCCATAGACCATATACAGGCTGAGGTTTTAAAATAATTAATCTCGAAGTAAAGCAGAAAAATGTTAATGGAAGAGAATTATGCTTGAGACATCCATTATTCTATGGAAGAACCTAATGTACATCTAACTATTGAAACATATTTTAAAGTTGTATTTAGTTATAAAAGTTATCAATTAAAGTGGTCATAAATGTCTTACGATTATTTCAGCAACATTTCATCTTAAGATGTCCACATTTTTAAAACATTTTACTGACGCCCCTTCTGAAATTTCATATTCCCTACATAAATCCTAAAGATTAATTAAGTTTTTGATTGAAATTATTCATCTCAGGAACTTGACCGTACATATGATGTTTAGTTTATCATGTTTTTTATATTAAAATTTCTTAAGACGTTTGATGTTAGATAAATTTTGATTACTAAGATATTTGAGGCATTTTACAATATTTATGTCATATTTCATGTAATTTTGAAATAATGAAACATATTTAAAATGTTTTACTAATATAAGAAAACTAACACATAATCTTCATAAAAATTTATACAAGTTAATATTACGATAAACTCATATTATTTGGAACATGATATATGTATAACAAACTGAACACAAAGGGAATGCTAAGGAATTAATTTGAGCATACTTCTTTCAGATCCATCGCCTTCCATTATCATAATAGCTGGAAATAACCTAAATGTGCGAAGAATTGATGAGTCCTCTCGTATTCATTATTTCGTTAGATAGCCTTTATGTAGCAGAAATCCAATATGAAGAAAAATAATCTTCATATATATTAAGTATCAAATAAATATTACGTATACTGTTGGGAATTCCTACATTTTTTTGGATCATTCTATTATTTTATTTATTTAATTCCACATGTGGCAGCCCATATTAACTATGAAAATATTTGAATATAGTTTCCTATATATATATATATATATTGGCTTAATATCATTTATTGTCAAGTCAATTTTTTTTTTAACTTTGCATGTACGAATTAAACTTAAGTATATTATTTTAAATACATTAGTAAATTTTCCAGATAGGTTATATATTACAAATGAAACAATGATACATAAAGATGATTTCACCATTAGTTCTGCAATTACAATTAAAGCAATTTAATAAATATTTATTGTAATTTTAATTGCTATCTGAATACAGTAGTGCATTGAAATGTAAATCATTATTTTTTTTTTATTTTAACCAATTGATTTCTCTTGCGATAATGCTCTTTACTATTTAAATATAAAAGAAATGACTTAAGATCATATATAATTATTAATATCTTAAGCATCCTTATATCACTTAATACAGCATTTTAATCAGGAATTTCTAAGGGAATAAATATCTTAAATTAAATCACTCTCTTTAATGCCATTTTGAAATAAGAAAAAAATAATGAAATTACAATGAACTTACAAAATTCATAACTAAATTTTAAAATGTATCTTTCAGTTTTTAAAATATTGAGTAACATTATTCCTTTTTGTAATATTATGTTTCCCAATTGAGAAACGTACTTATTGAATTACGTTTAACTGAAATATTCTTTCACGTATTTAACATCTCCTTACTATCGCTGAACATAGTGTAATCTTATTGTATAATTTACAAAGTGTCATTACTAATAAAAAAGTATATTTTGACGTAAGTGTACCGAAATCCTAAAATGAGACTTTTTGACAATACCACAAATAACGACATTTTTCTCCAAAGCTTGGCAGGGTTACTTCAGTTTTTAAATTCAAAATTTTACATTTTTTACATTACAAAAACAGACATTTTTTAGAAAAATTCAAATTCTGAGCATTTAAATGTTTCAGTTGCATTAGCATAAATATTCTAATATAATCTCATGCTCATCAAAATACAAGAGATTAACCTTAATAAAATTTATGCCAACAATTAGAAATTTGTTTTATATTCAATGCAAATAATTATTAACTACTACCAAAAAATCATCGAATTCTATGACCAATAACATATCAAAAAATTATTTTCTTATCATGCATGCTAATATTACATCCTAACAAAAATTAAAAATAAAAAATAACGATACAGAACATTCATTTTGTATGCTTAATTCATATAAATCTGTAACCTTTTGCAGCCTTAAGAAGTAAGAAAATCCAAGCATATTATTCAAAATAGGTTTTGCATTCGAAACTGCCATTAGATTTCGCAATACAACATAGTCTATACGTAATATATATTTTTATAACACTGTCTAAAATGCTGTAAATATCTTGCTCTATTTAACGTTAAATACGTTATTTATACGAACACAATCTTCACATATAAATCTTTAAAGTTGATTTCAATTTTTTTTTATCTATTACTGAAAAGATATATTTACGAAAATTGTAAAACTAATACAAGTAATATGATAGTTTGCAAGAAAATATTAAAAGGAAAATTCAAAAA
Source organism: Nephila pilipes (assembly GCA_019974015.1). Lineage (NCBI taxonomy): Eukaryota > Metazoa > Arthropoda > Arachnida > Araneae > Nephilidae > Nephila > Nephila pilipes. The sequence goes on along the minus strand of BMAW01053546.1, from coordinate 40,901 downwards.
TGAAGATTTCAACTTTCCTCGCACGAATACAAAACAATAGAATCTTTTATCATTATACTTAAAGTATTTTTTATAGAAAAAAAAAGGCTCATTTGTCCCGCTGTAGTAACTGAATGTAGCAAGACTATGAGATAACAATGGAGAGCCGAAAAAATTACTTATGACTCTCCTGATTACGGGTCTCGCAAACGCAACTAAGGGATCGAAGACCATTTAACACCAAACATTAACAGTCCACTATAAACACAGAGATGATGTATGCATTTTCACACCTGTGAGAAAAATGGGCTATTCAGAGAAGTTACTTAAAAGTTACTTTATCGCTTTTACAGTGCCGCGAAGACTTTCCTTCGTAACATGTGAAGTCCAAGATTGAGACACTGGATATAATTGATATAGTGCTTGTGCTTCGAATGAAACTTTACGGCAATCTTGATGCTGAAATCTAGTTTCTTAAAGATTTGACTCGGTCTGACGAGCTTAATCTTATAGGAAGAGCCTCAAGTCTAGAAAAGCTACCATTTTATCATGTCCATTAAGGATCCAAGATGCGCTCGTGTTCGAGAGCTTTTTCTCTGATACCTTATACAATTGATTACAGAGTGAGACACCGGATACAATTGATATAGTGCTTGTGCTTCGAATGAAACTTTACGGTTGTTTTTGATGCAGAAATCCAGTGTCCATACTCGGTCTGACGAGCTTAATCTTATAAGAAGTGCCACCAGCCTAGAAAATCTGCCATTTTATCGAGTCCATTATGGATCTAAGATGCGCTCGTGTGCGAGAGCTTTTCCTATGGTACCTTATACAGGGAGACGCTTTTTATAAGGAAATAGTAAAGCTAAGAAGCTTGCACATACCGATGGTGCCGATGTACGAAGCTCGTCTCCAAATAAAATGTACCTGTGTTCAATACCCATGCCTGACATCGTTAAAAATTGATGTAAAAACTTTGCTAAATTAATCATTATTTTTCATTGTAATTTTGAATATATTGCAGAATGTTCTTCACTTTTTCAGGAGGATGCGATAGCCTATTTGTCATGATTGTGGATTTCGTCAAGTTATGGGTTCAAGCCGTAATGGCACTAAAAGACCCTTCATGGCTGGTTCTCGTTAAATCGGTCGAGACACAAAGTACTCCCATGGAATGGTGTAAAAATTAGGAGAGAGTGTGCCAGCTTAGGTAATCTTCTTTGTAAGTTGACTTAGGTTCAAATTTACAAGGTCCGTTACCAATAGACCTCATGTTGCTTCTGGTGAGTCATTAATAAAATAAAATCCAACTGAGACATGTTAATTCAGTCGGGACTAATTTCATCATGAAAGAAGGGTTAGAATTTCAGGGGAGTAAGACCTCAGTTCCTTTAGATGTGGTTAAAAATTACGAAGTCCATCACTACACAATCGTGTTGATTCTATGTGTGATGTTTAATAATTAGGGAATCAAACAATAAATAATTCAGAGAATTTGCTATTACATACACAAAAGACAAAAATATACATATTTTTAGCAAAAAAAAAAGTTTACAGTAGATAAATTTATATGACTTAATCCTGAAGGAGTTCCAATCACTATCTGGGGGAATTTAATTTTCACGTCAATAATTCTATAAATGAGGAAGAAAATATGATTAAGGGATCAATGTTATAAAAAGTAAAACCTACTTTCATCTTATAACTCAATTTAATTAGAGGAATATTTTAGGAAATTTCAAACGTGAACTTATCTTATAGATTAAAGTTTATTATATTTTTTTTTCTTTTACATATTGAAGTTTTCTTCGACAAATCTTCAAACATAATAAATCATACATTAAAATTGTACCCGTAATTTCTAGACGCGATTGAAGTTTTTAAGAACTTTACAACTCTAATCTTCATTTTTGAGATTTTTTTGTCTTTTCCCTCTAGAGTTTCAGGTGTTTTACTCATGTCAGATTTTCAGTACTGCAAGTTTACTAAGAAACATTTCTGCAAAAATCTGATGAAATATTTGGTTCAGGACTTAAGCAAACAGCCTTCAGGTTTTTGACTTTCTCGACCTCTTCGCTTCATTGTGAAACACTTAAGCAGATCAAACTTTATTCTTTGTAAAACAAAGTTTGTTAGAATTGCCGATAATTGTAGCTGCTTCGTTACATCATTTTATTATATACAGCTTTTTTCATATTCATTATAAATATTTTTTTCTCTGAGATATTTCTTAGTAGTATTGTCCTATAATATTGTTATATATAGATATATTTTTCAATAGCAATGGTTATTCACTTGAACATTCCTGGAAATAGTGAATCTTTGAAAATGTAAGCATGATTCTTACCCCGAAATTGATAGAAATGCTTTAGAGTAATATTCTGTAGCTAAATATTTAATACTATAAAATAATCTTGAAATAAAATTCATGGTGCAAAACAAAGATAAATTTCATGTAAAGCGCAATAAGATTTTGGTTTTCAAAAAAATATAGATACTTAATGAATTAGTAAGACTGAACATAACTGTGACGATGACACCTCTAAATGATTTCAATAAGTGAGTGAATGAGTGTCTTTCACTGTCACACTTGGGAGCAAAATCAGAGCTATTGGTGACTGACCACTTAATTTTGAACCGCAGTTTGTAACGCCCTTTTATCATTACTTAATTATATCATTATCTTTCAGTCTAATATACTATTTACTCATTTCTAGACTTCAACAGAAATAACGTAAGAATAAGATAAAATATTTTTAATCCTTGAAAAATAGATAAGTTCACTTTCTCTCGAATCCTACTCAATTAAACATGGTCTTAGATAATTATTTAAATAATTCCACTAACAGTAGCTTCGTAACTTAGTTTTTAATCTGAGAATCAATTCTATCCAAAATTCTAATTAAAATATTTCAATATAAATTACCAAATACTATCAGCTTATCGATATCCACTAACTTCTTTCTTTTTCTTTAAAATATATTTCATCATGTGTCCCAATCTCTAAATCATTTCACTTATATCTTCAATTAATTTATCTAATCATGTTTCATTTGAAAATAAACAGTAATTTTATGCAAATCAAGTTATAATAAAGTGCCTGGTGTTAATGTAGAGAAAATATTGAATAATTCAACGTAAAAAGTCAATTGACGTGGACAACACCTGATATGGCACCTCCCTTCCCAAACTTTCGAATCACGCCAACAGAGATTCGACAGATTTAATGTTTAAACCGCTAAGTGACCCATGACTCAACGGAAGCAATTACAGCTACAAACACGGGACCATAACTTCTCAATTAAATCTGCTATACATTAAGTTTATAATAATTGTTAGTATTGTTTCTTACTAAATGAATCAATTTCCTCCAAAAAAATATCAAAACTTTATAAAAAGAAATTCACCTGATTGTGATCAGATTTAGAAAATGTAGTGATTCAATGATTTTAGGGGTATACTGCAGAAACGGCCGCTATTCCTGAAAGCAATACTTATTTTTTGATCAGTTATTTTAATAATTTACCAATAATTGTCTTATTTATTTAATGTGTTGATAATCTTAAGCAACTTGTAATACGTTCACATTGGGCATTAGTCTTCTTAATTCATCTTTTGTGGTTTACATATAATTTTTAATACCTACTTTTTAATTTGATTATCCAATTTAATTATTTTTCAATTCACATTTAGTGCTCACTCAGATGAAACATGGGTTTACAAAATTACTGCTTTCTTTTTAATTTGGGATAAGGATTTGAAAAATATTTAAGTTTGCTGTAGTGAAAGAAAAGGAAATTTCAGTGGTCTTGACAATCATCATAAATTTCTCTAGAAAGTAAAAAGTGTGAAAAATAATTTCAAAATAAACTCATGCTATCAAAAAATATTTAATCTATTAAGACCCAATGTCAGTTCTATTGGAACTTATTATTTTACATGCAGAGAGAGAATTTATAGTTTTGTATCCTAATATCAGGCACTCCATTATATTGAAAACTCCAATACTTTCATTTATTTGGAAAAAAACATAAAATTATTTGGCAGGATCCTTGTTCCACAATCATTTAAAAATGAGGGACAAGAAGAAAACAATAACTGAAGATATGTCAGCAATATGAATTTAGTTTTAATGTACTTTTACATATTTCTTTTAAATAAATATAGCTAATATACAATTTTAAATGCTTGAATAATGAAATTATGTTGCATATTTAATCCGTAACACATGTTTTACTAGACCAAGAGCCAATGTCCATTATCATGGACTGATCAAATATTGTATTTTTTTAAAATATTTAAACAAAAACGATGGAATATATTGTTTTGTATTACTTTTTAGATGATTTGCCTCAAATTAGGGAGAAATTGCCCATATAATATGGTCTTGGGTCCCAAGAGGTTTTATCTAGAATTTTTCTTATAATTATATCAATTTCTCTATCCAAACGATTTTCAAAGTGGGAAACTCCATCGAGACAAATTCATTAGTCAGACGTATAAAACCATCTCTGCATTCTGTGAGAAAAAAAAATTGAAAATGGTATTCCAAAACCCACTTTTCAATACATTCCTGCATAGTCACTTGACATTTTACGTATGTTCTCTGCAGAAAATAGCTCTTCCTAATTGCATGTCCGAAAATATCGATGTATTCAAGAGAACAGTGAAAAAGAAATGACAAGCTATTCTCCCTAAAATTTTGTAAAATGCTCTTCTGTAATGTACGAAATACAATGCAGACTTAAACTATAGAAAATATTAATCTTCATATTTTAATTACTAAAAGTACACCCACGAAATAGATCTAAAAATACTTCGAATCCCTTATAATAGAGAAAGGAAACTATTTACGACGTGGTATCAAAAAGGTTATAATATTACTTTAAAATAACCGAGTTATTATTCGGGATAAAATTTATTCCGCATATTAATCTGTTCTTATTTACATTATATTATGCGTTTGAATTATTGATATTGATTTGCTTAATTTCACAGAAAGACATATATTTAAGTAACACGCAATGGCGTAAATGTTTAATTATTATTAAGGTAATCAAGATAGATGATAAATTTTTATTTGTTATACTTAAGACTTCTCTACATAGTCATGATGCCAGAGTTATCCATTTTATCAGTACTTCTTGATAGATGAAGGCCTTCAGCGTGCTGGTTACTTCAATTAACGGCTAATCACATGGTTTGAGCGAAAATTAATTACGTAAGCGCTAAGCAAATACTTAGATCAAACATCAATCAATATGAAAGAAGGTTTCGATTCCCTTAAAGAGCAGATCTTAGTATAATTAAAAACATAAAGACAGATTTATTGATTTAAAATACATCATCGTCTCTATCTGATTTAAAATTGACTTAAATTTATTGTACATTAACTTCGACCATAGAAGCAGCAGGAAAAAATAATAAATTCATAGTAATAAATTATCATTTTAATGAAATAATGCCTGTTTATTTGCTAATGTAAAAAAAAAAGCTTATGCTAAAAGAAGGAACAAATTGAAGTATCAAGTTGGTAATTTTGTCGTCATTCAGAGCATACATTTGGCGGATAGCACGGAACATAAGAAACAAGTTATATGGACCATAATGAACAAAGACAGTACATCCAATGATATGTACGATGCGGGAAAAATAGTGAACCACGAGAGACCAGAGCGAATGACAATTGCATTGATCACATGAAACCATGGGGAGACTTGTTAGTTATTATACACCGAATGAATTTTCTGTTTATTTTAGCCAACCACAAAAAGTCGTAGCTGACCACATTTCCAAATAACAAAAATGACTGGTTCATTTTCATTTTACGGCTACAATACTTATAAAAAGCTTAAAATATATACAAATTAATAATTTACAGATTGCTTTAATGCAAATATCTGAAACAAATATTATTGTGCACTTTAATATTTTATCGTTTGCTTTAATTATATTGCAGAATTGTATAAATAATTAGTTTTAAAAAAATGTTACTATCTATTATAAATAACTATATGTAAAATCAAGTATATGTCTTTGCATAACTTTTAAAGAACGATTCACCTAAATCCATTTGTTTATGTGTTATTATTTACTTTCGTTATAGTTTGCATTTCAAGTATACACAGATGCATAAATACATGATGATAATGATTGTATAGTCAATGAGACTTGCTTTGTAATTGAAACGTGGCTCAGCACCAGATATCGGTGTTATGAGAAAAATGAAAATGCATTTATGCATTTAACGCATTTACTCCATTATTATTACTTAAACTATTTTCAACCTAATGACTTAACCTCGGAAAAGTGCGAATGTAGAATGCACTGCGTCCATCGACATCACCATATAACTGCATATTTATATATATATATATATATATTATAGACCCAGCCACGTGTTGTTGTGGCTAAGTTATACGTTGAATTATATTGTAGTAAACTATTCAATGCAGTCAAATATTTTAATTAGGAATAAAGACGAAAATATTGTAGCCCAAGATTTGGAAGATAGAGGTTGATAAAGTTTTTATTAGAGTTAATAATAAGCACAAATCAATATAAAATTTTGATTTTTATATTTTATTCATCTCATATTGAAGTATAGTTTTTAATAAATGTGTAATTTACGAAGTTCTTAATTGATAATATGTAACAATTTTTAAATGAGGTAGGTAGCGTGGATTAAATATTATTTCTAATAATTATATTTATCATTGTGAATTATAAACATATTCAATTTTAAATTATTTTAAAGCTAATCGATACACAATATTCTTGTTTAAACTGTCTCATTCTAACATAAATTGATTCGATATTTTTCTCGAACGTGAGCAGGCAACATATAATTGCCCATGAGAAAAGCATGGATTTTCCAAGTCTACACCGTAAATTCACATTGTTTAGCCTTGAGACTTTATATGGTCATGGCGAAAGCTAAAAAATTGTAAACCGAAGCCTTTTGAAGGGTATCACAAATTCTGACGATATCATCGGAATGCGTGGAAACAGAACCACTTCTCCTCTAAGATTTCCAGTCAAATGGTTGTTTCAAGAATATTTCCGGTGATATTTTTGATGACCAAACATGTACCATTTCATAGTCGAAGTGGAAGCAAATTACGCCGAAGAATAACAGGTGAACCAGTCTTCAACCGAAGATTATATAGTGCCCTTCCGGGCATATCTAGAGAGTTTAAAAATTCAATTGGAAATTTTACACTTTCGCTTTCAGTAAAAACAGTGTCCATTGATTTAAGAGACATCAGATTACTTGGTTACAACTGTTGAATCTGGAAGTAATTGTACGCGTATATTTATGGTGAGTCGAAGTGTTTCTACACTTCGACTCACTTCGCCATAAGAAAGATTGTTTTAAACATGCGCTACCCTCATCGGTGGAAATAGAGAGAGGACTGACTGGAGTACATTCCCTAGAAAACAATATAGATATATGGTTCAGATAATTTCAAACAAATATATTCATAACTTTTGCAGTAATCAATATCACAGTGCACACATTATGCTTAAAAAGTAGTTTTGAGTAAAGTACATTTAAAGTTTAAATCATTGTACCTTTGCATTAAATTACGTATGTGGTAGACTGAAATTCCCCAGATTTGTATGTTATATCTTAATTAACCTCACCTTCGGTAAATTTTCTTATCTTTTTAGATTTTTTTTTTTCGCTCAGTTTACACACTACGTGATGAATGTCGTCTTGATTCAGTTATCCGCTCTTCATCAAGTTGAGCAAACCCTTTTAATGTATTTGTTCCCACTCGCACACTGTATTTAAGACATCAAACAAACCTTAAAACATTTTATTAAATTGTAGGGCGGTCAAGTAGGTGCCTAATCATAGAGTTTGTAACTAGACGAAAACTTCTTTCGGTTTAAATTTCCATAAAATGCCATTAAAATTTTCATTTGCATTTTGTGTTTTCCCGTGCAAACATTTATTCAGTAAATGCTTATTGCGTAATTCATATAATAAGGTGTAAGGATTTTTATTACGTTTTGGGGTTGTCCTTTACCAATATCATTATATTATCAGTATTACGGAGCCTTGATTCCACACATTTTTGAATGTGTCCTATACATTCAAACTTTGTGGCACTGTTTTCACCATTAATATTTCTAATCGAATCAAAGCCTTTTGAATCACCATCCCCATAAAAATGCGCATATTGTAATTTTCTCATGCGAGTTGATCTTTCAAACATGCGATAGATACCGATGGGTTCCATGGTACCCAATGATCCCACATGTTTCACCCACTTATGAGTAATTGCTTATTTCAGAATTAGTTTGACAAAATCTGCACATTTTGGACATAATTTCAATGTCTAGCACTTGGTATCTATAGATATGTCACTAATGAATCCGTTCAAAGACAAATGTCCTCTTCGCTGCCATCCTCCATCGACTGACACTCCGCGCTGAACAATTTCATCAAAATTATTTTCCCGTGAATCTCACCGGCAGCCTCATTCATAATTTTACGTGCCGCATTACTGGAAATATTCTCCAACGTTTTTTCAAGACATCTGTAAGCTGTCTGAGATGGAATGTTCAATTTGAAAGCTGAACACAGCTTTTTTGCAGCAGAATGCCCCGCTTGAAGTCGGGGATTGAGTGTCCCCTAGACGATTGGGGACGAAACTTGGCGACTTCCTAGATAGATCACCAAACGTGCTTGACATAAGCATTGAGAATTCTTAGAGTTACCATAGCCAAAATCACCACGCTTAAATTACTATCGCCCCCAAAAGTCGCCATTCACTTAGGAGACACCCTATTCCCGAATTTAAACGAATGTTTCCTTCCAATAATCCCCAATCCAAAAACAAATGCAAATTTAATGCTGCTTTCTTTGTTCACTTTTGGAGATGTACCGAAGGAGATGGAATATTCACAGTTTGGACATTTTAGTAAAAAATTAGATGCTAAGCCATATACTGATACTTCGAAAAGCTTTATACCATTTTGAAAACACACAGGACAATTCAATAAGGAAATGAAATCATTTAAACTTTTAAAATTAATTTCTATATTATGATCTTTTATTTTTTAAATTATTAATTGTTTTTCCATGTGACTGAATTTTTGATTCACTGACTGTTATGGTAACACACCTATCAGTGTTCTTGTCATCCATATTCTTGTTGTAACGGTTTCCTTTAAGCTTTTATTATAGAACAGAACTTTGATTTTTCCTATTAGCCATGAATTTAAACAAAATAATAATGCTAACTAATAAAATCAAAAATATCTAATTAAAATTAATTTCTTTCACAATCAATCCCAACATTTGAAATGAATACTATCGTAAACACAGATTAAGCTTTGTAAACACAATATTGTTGCCAAACGTTTTAAAAAAATTGGGCGCTGTCAGTCGGCAGATGCTAAAAGCACAAATTAAATAAATAATGTGCAATAAAAAATATCGTGGCTATATATTAAGATAAGAACCATCCTATCTCTCAAGTTGGACTAAACTGCACACAGTGGGCAAAATGTTACTAAAATTAGTTCATTACCTTAGGAATTCATCACGGACAAACAACGTGACACGAATTTTTTATATATATAGATGTGTGTATATATGTATGGTTATTGATATGTTACTTTACAAAAGTCGATAGAAATAATGCTTTATACTTAGCCGGTGACCTGTCTCACCAGAAACGTGAGATTAAATTTTG
>BMAW01053546.1:0-21337 GCA_019974015.1 Nephila pilipes | reverse complement strand
GAGGCGTATTGGATTTTCACTTTTATTTTAAGCTGTGAGAGAGACCATTTTCATTAGGTAGTTGGTTACATCATTTAAGTAAGAAGAGCAGAACAGTTGTATGAAAAAAGAGCAAGCGCAGTATGAAAAAGAGCAAGCGCAGTATAAAAGAGAGCGTTTTTCGATGTGTTTTTGCTTATATACTAGGGAAAATTCCCATCAAACGTCATAAGCACGTGGTAAGAATAAGGGGATTCCAGGGGAAAATAGTAGATAGGGAATTAAAAAGGGATTGTTTTTGATAGATTTATAATTAGTTTAAGCAGACTTAATCCTTTTCAAGAGCGCGTGATGTAATAAATTATAGGATACTTTTGGAAGGGGATCAGGAAATAGAATGAACTCTTTACTTTTGTTTTAGGGAATGATATAGAATAGAAAGTTAATTTATTATTTAGGGTAATTATTGAATTAAAAGTTAAATCATTACATATATATATATATATATAAAGTGGGTGGGGCAAAATTTTGTACACTTTTGAAATTTCTGTCTATTTTGTTTCTCAAAATACAAAATCAAAATCGTATGTATCATTCTAAAAGGAACTTAAATCTGATTTCAATACAAAAAACAAAATTCCAATTTTTCCAATATTCAATACAAAAAAAACTAAGCTGCAAAAATTATCTACATTCATTAGATACTGATGATTATGGTCAGTTATTATAGCTTAGTATGGTAACCTTTATTTTTTATTTCACCTTCATATCTATGATTTATAGAGCTGACGGTAGTTTTAAGTTCTTCCTTCATTATTACATGATGGGGGCGGGAAACCATTTTAGCCTGAATTAGTTCCCTTTTATTCGATGGCGCTTAATTCGGACAAGAGGTTTCAAACGGTTCCACAAGTTTTCGATAGGATTAAGGTCAGGACTTTTCTTGGCCAGGACCTTTCGATGCTCTTTGTACGATAACACTCGTTCGATAATTTTGCTTTGTATCAGTTGTGAAAAGGTAGGAATTAAAAACCTATATATGTAGGCCCATGGTTTATAATTTTAATTATTCGTTAAACTAACCTTATGGTGTTGAGAAGGGAATAATCATGAGCTGTTGTCATTAATTAATGTAGTATCTTCGTTTAACAATTAATCTATTTTGAAAAAAAAATAACGACGATTGGATGTTAAATAATGAGACTGACGCTGCTAAAAAGACGTACGCATTTGCCAAACGCCACCAAGTGACAGTTAGTTATTGCGAAGCTTTGTCATTGATTGCAGAGCTCCTTGCTTTTGTAATCAAATCCGTATAGCCATAGAATTCGTTCGCATTAGAGTTATTTTTAATTTTTTTCTTTAAGGAAATAAGAAGCGTAAAAAAAGAGCAACACATTGTTGTGAAATTTCACATGAAACTGGGAAAAATCACTACTAAAATTTATTATTTATTAAACGAAATGTATGGAAATGTATATCATGTGCATGTGTATTTAGCGGTAAGAGGTGACCGAGAAGACATTGAAGATGATTCATATCCACGTCACCTTCAGTCGCCAAAAGCGAATGTCAAAATCGAAAAAATTCTTTAATCTGATTTGATCACACCGATGTTTAAGAATTCATGCTGTTGTTGAGAATGTAATAATTGACAAAGAATCCGTTCGATAAATGTTTCATAACAATTTTAATATACAAAAAGTGTGTAGAAAAACTCTCCCGTTAAAGCAATAAGGAACTCCAAGAAATGTTTGTACCTGACACTTTGGATGCAGCTTAAAATGGCTCAAATTTATTAGAAAGGATAATCACGTGTGGTGAATCTTGAATCTTTAGTTATGATTCTGAAAAAAAAAACCCACCAAACTATGTAATGGAAGAGCATATCTTCACCAAGAGATAAGAAAGTTTGAATAGGCAAATCAAAGTTCAAAGAAATGACCATTTTGATTTTTGATATACAAGAAATTGTGTACCTTCTCTGGGTTCCTAAATGTCAAGCTATAAATTAAAATTAATAACTTCATGTTCTTGCTGACCTACGTGAAAGAATAAGAAGAAAAGTGACCCGATTTGAGAAAGTACAAGTCATTCTATGTTGTCTGTGAAGGGATTTCTACTCCTACAGCATCACATTTATTAGACCATCCACCTTATTCATGAAACTTCTATTTGTTCCTTTATGTGAAACCTACAGTAAAATGAACACGATTTGAGTCCTTTGAATATATGAAATTTAAAGCTGCATGCGTTCTGAAGGAGCTGACTGAGGAAAACTTCTAGCAGCGTTTCGAACAATGGGAGATTAGCAAGGAGAGCTGTAAGAATAGGGAAGTTGTGTATATTGAAGTTTATTAGATACATATTTCATGGGATACATGTTTCTTGAGATTTTTGAAGATACATATTTCATGAGATACATGTTTCATGGGATTTTTGAAGATACATATTTCATGCGAAATATGTATCCCATGAAATATGTATCGCATGAAAATAAATTGTTTTACTGCGTATGTCTCGTTATTTCATAGTCACAACTTGCATTTTGTATAGAGCGCTTCATTTTATTCATAAAAAGTTATTACATAAAAGAATATTATTTATGAGATAATTAACACTGTTTATTAAGTTGATTAATTAATTAAAACCAACATTTAGCTTTATTTGAATGGTATGAAACAGAAAAAAGTTTTATTCAACTTTCAGAAAAATATCAGAAGTTTTTAAAAAGCCTTTTCTTCTCAGGTGCATGCTTATTTCTTCATCAATTTATTTGGGCTTATATCAAAACACTGTTATACTTATGCAATGAATTTTGAGCCAATTTTTTCAAGCTAATGAGTGTTGAGATTAATGACGGTAAGGAAAAATTTGTTAGAATTGCCATGGAATAAAGATTTTATTTCAAACCAATAAATAACTCTTTTTTTTTCAGTTTATTTTCTAAATGTTCAGAAAATGCAATGAATTGAAAATTTATGGAACTGTTTTTTTTTTTTTTATTTTACCTTAAGGGAATTTGAACTGTTGACTAAAATTTTCAAAAGAGGTGCTGATTACACAAATAAAGTAACTGGTAATATTACTATTATTCACGATAATTAAGCAATGTTTACTTCTTGTTTTACACGACCTGTTTAATTTTTGATTAAATATAATATTGGTAAATTTCAACATAACTTTCATTTTAAGTCAAATAGGTTTTAACACATTGTTTTCCTTTTTATAAAAATCAAACTAAGTTACCAAAGCAATTCGTTAAATAAAAAGGAAATATCCAACATAACTTTATTTTAAAAAAAATATATTCTCTTTTCATGAGCATAATTCTTTAGATGAAAAGAGGAAAATATTAACAAAAATCTTGAATAAAAAGTAAAATGTAATGTGTACATGATATCTTAACAAAATGTGTTTATATAGTATTTTGATAAGTCCATGTATTAAAAAATAATGTCACCTTCTTTTTTGAATTTTCTTGAAAAGAATATATTATAAGAAATACAATAAAAATATTTACACCTAGAAAAATATTTATTTCTTTATCCTGTATCACATGTTTCGTAATATGAAGTATACTTTCCATAATGCATGAATGATTTCATGATTCTTCTTTGAACTTGATGCAAACGAAGAATAAGGAAGCACCTTTAGTAAACTGAATAATGTATTTTAATTTTGAATATTCAAGTAGCTGATGTAAACAGCAACTCTAGTGTTTCTTTGAGTTTTGTTCTACGGTACGTATAGCTTCAAAAACTGCACGCAGAGTTCATTAGGTAACACAAACAAGATTTGGAATGCGAATGTATGAAGATGTTTCCTCCATATACTCCAATTCCCGTATGTTTTGTTCTAAAACAGTAATGGAGAAAAATATATTTAATCAAAGATCAAGATGAAGTTTTGCTTTAAAAAAAAGTATGTTTGGTTTCGCTTGCGCTATTTATGTCTTCGAAAGAAAAGCTGTATGGTGTAAAAGTATTCATTTATTTTAACGGTAATTCAAATATTTTTTGAAACTAACTAGATTTTCTGGTCGCAGTCTATTGACTTTTTGTTCCGTATATGAAAATATTTCATTACGAATGCTTAGATTTTTATTATTGTCAATAGTTTCGCAAACATTATCTTTCTTTTCTGTTGTGGATTTATTTGATGATATTTATTTTGAATTAAAGAAAAAGATAATAATGGTACAAGTAATTCAATTGTGGGAGCTGAATTTTTATAAGGGAAAACCAAGAATATTATTCGTTGAATCATGTAAGAAAAACAATATATAAACGTTGTAATTAAACGTTTTTGGAGGCAGAGGGTGCGGACGGAATGTTTTTCCACCTGACATAGTTCACGTATATATAAACATGCGCTCTCTCTAAAATTATTAAAAAATAAATTACAATCACTTTTCTGCATTGATAAAACAACCATAAAAAGACATCGAGTTACGATTTGGATTATACAACTGAAATAGAGAAATGTTAGTTTTAAAATTATACAACAATTATATTTAAATATCAAATTTAAAATGTATCTTTATTTTTTTAAAAAAACTAGAATGTCCGATAAGCACAAATTTTATATTAATACTTTAGATATATGAATTATCGATAAAAAAAACTGGTGCTAATATTCATATATTCACTCTCAAAATTTCAAATAGGTTTATTGACTGATTTAAAGTAATGTTAATTTTTTTAATATTAAACTCAATTATTTTGTACTAGTATTTTTGCAACTGCAAGTTAATATTATAACCTCCAAATGATTAATGAACGAAAGTAATTGAGTATGTTTTATCCTACAATGATTCAAATCAATCTCAAACAGTATAATATTTTATATATAAACTTGTACAACATTTCAACCATAACATTAGAATAACATTGTAACTTGTATAACATTTTTCAAGCATAACCAACAATGATTCAAATTTACCTCAAATTGTTTGATATTATACATATATATAATCTTGAATAACATTTCAACCATAACATTTGCCTAAAAATTTTAACCGAGACTTTTGCCTCACTGTTGTGCTCCAAGATTACACACTTAAATGTGGTATTGAAATTAAAATTTAATATTTCTCTTATTTATTAAAACATCTATTAAGCATCGAAATGTTATTTTTAAAAGTTGTTTCAAGACAAATTTCTTGTGTAATACCTATAAGAATAAAAATTTTCACGAAAAATGCATGAATAATTTGTGACATATTTTATTAAATAGTACATGTATTTTTAATTATTACAGTAAATTAAGATGATAGAATATAAAAACGAAATCCACAATTGCCAATAAAATATATTAGAATTAAAAACTCTGTAGTAATTTCTACTTTTAGCCTTATTAATAACAATTGCTATTCGAGTATTTTATTCTTGCACACTAAAGGAAAAGTAATTATTTTTAAAGTTGAATACAGCTTTATTTCGAAATTTTTATTCTTACCGAAAATCAAATTAGTATTAATTTAACATTGGTTTTTTTTATCTAAATATATTTAAAATCCAAAATATTACTTACTGATATTTTACTTTTTCTACTACATTAGGTATAAACATAAGTTTCCAAAAGAATTACATGTCAGTAAAGTAATTATGAAAACTTAGACGTTTTTTAAAACAGCTGATGTATATTCTCTTAATCCATAACTTCTTCGATTCTGTTTTAATCAAATTATAAGACACATATTACGACAAAAATGAAGATAAAGAAGATAATAATTATTAAATTTTGATTTTGGTGGAAAAGATAATAGAAGAAAAAATACCATCATTCCTTGTTTCCATATTTTTAAATGTACAATTCTTGACGAAAATTGTAAGGTGAAATAAAAAATAATTAATTACTTGTGTAACTTATGTGACCTAAGTTGGACAATAGATCTCAGACTTTTAAACAACAGTCAAATCATAAAAAATACGTAATCATTTCCACAATTAGAAAATTGGCGTATGAAACTGGGAATATATTATTAATTCTATTTAAATTAAAATTATTCTTAATACTTGGTAATACAAAGCTTTTTCCATATGGAGAAGTGAACCTTTTAATAAAGACTAACACTTTAAAGAAATGATTAGCTGCGAAAACAGTTTTATTAATCATCCATCTAATGTGTTCGCCCCTATTATTTCAGAAAATGTAATAATATTAATTTTGTATCTTCTACTCCTCAACGAAAACTATAAATACATTATATAATTCTTAAGACTTGTGACGACAGTCCTGCGTCATTTAATTCTAATGGCATATTTCCTTCTAATTAAATGGTCGATAAATATCAGACTCCAAATGGAAGTACGTGAGATTTAGACAAAATACTTCATTTATCACCAAAGAATAGATAAGGTCACTATTTCTAAAATCATACTCTTAACTAACAAATTTTAGAATGTGATTTGAAAATGAAGTCTAATTTTACGAAATCACTCATTCTTATCCCAAAAATTCTCACTAACAGTAGCTTCATATATTTGTGCTTAGACACACACACAAAATCAATTCAATTCAAGACATTAATTGTGGTATTTAAATCAAATTTACTAACAACACTCAACATACCGGTATCTCTATCTTCCTTAACTTTCACTTAAATTCTATTTCGTTTATGTATCTATATCTCTAGCTGAATTATCTTCACTTATATCTTAGTCAAATTTACTTATGCACTTTTCATTTTGGTTGGGACCACATTGCAATTCTAAGAAATTCAGACTACTATAAATTATTCACTTTCAGCGAAGAAAAAATCGCAATTATCACAACGGGACAAATACGTAAAATATAGGTAGCTTTGTGAGAATTTGATGCAATTTTGAAGAGTTTGAGACTTTTTGAAAAAGTAATGAAAGCGTCAAAATAATTTTTTTTTGACATAAGTGCAATAACAGAAGAATTTATTACAGATTCAATGAAATATGTTGTTTGAACAATTACTTTTAATTGTGAAAATCAGTAATAATACATGGAATTGTTTTTGGGTAAAGTTCATTACATTCCTCTATTTTAAAGAAATTTAAAAAATAGAAGTATTTGCAATAATTTCAATAAAAATGTCCTTATTTATTCGTTGAAATTTTTTAAAAAATATATGTAATGTCTTCATATCTTTATTCAAAGATGATTAATTAAATTCAAAGCATAGAAAATTTTATTTGAAAAATAATTTATGTTGTTTTACGTTATTTCGTGATTCAAGTGTCTGAATAATTGATTATTATGTTCATTGCTTGTAAAATATTGGACATTTTAAGAATTACAATTATTAAATACCTCCATTCCTTCAATTATACCATTATATGCGTTATAAATAGTTGAGAGATTCTTAACATTAATAAGTGAAAGTTTGAAGTTAATAAAATATGACGTAATGAATATGACGTAATTCTTCTTACAAGCGCTGGTTATTATTGGCCCATTTGAAAATTTCAGAATGACATATGTAAAATAAGATAGCTAATAAATTTTTGAATTCTGATTTTAGTTTAGGTAAAAGAGACTCAACAAATTTTCCAAAGTTTCATTCTTTAATTCTGCTGTTAAACTTAATAGATGAGGTAAATAATGATACTTCTTGACATCGATATACCTTAGAAAGGATATTTTGTAAGCCATTTCGTTATATCTGACCAATTCATTTAAAAGCTGATATTCTACAAAAACTGTGAAGTTAAAATGAGAAGGTTATCAGCACACAGAATCAGAATTCTAAACAACATTATAGGGGTATAAGGGTTTTGTTCAAAGCTTCACACAAACTGAGTGAAATTTATTGTATTATTATTAAATTAATGATAAATTTACTAAAAAATATTATTTATCATCATATATCCAACCCATATGAAGACTTTTCCTGATGGATCTCTTAATGATAATACATGGTTTGCTATAATATTAATATTTCGCATTTAGTGTATCTCGTTTCTAACTTCACACCACATTACGTTAGGATCTTTAATTGGTTGAATTCAGTTTATGCTAAGGGAAAATATTCATAATACGAGTTGAAAATAATTAGTACCAGTAAACGTACGTAAAACTATAGTTTAAGTACAGTTCTCAGATTGAGCATACAATATTAGACGCTATTCAGTTATAGGTTTTCTTTAACATAGCTCATAGTTTAAAATAATGCATGGTATTTCTTAATAATTCCTGATATTTTTTTCTTCATTTTTGGAGTTATTATAATGTCTCTTATTTATTGTTATTAAATGTGTTGTTTGTACAAATTAAATATTTTTTTTAATAATAATAATAACTTTTTTTTTCCTTTTCAATTAGAAAATGTATTTTAATTGTAGATATGAACGGCCGTTCCAGGTACTAGGAATTGTTAAGGAAAAAAAAAAAAGATGATTAAGCAGGGTAATCCTTCCACTTAAAAATATAAATTCGAATGAAACGTAATACTTTTAAAAAATTAATTATTTATTAAAATAGATAAAATTGTCCTAACGCTTATTACAGATTAGAGTGTTTTATAGACTATCTTTGTAACAATAATGACAAACAATCGAATTTATAGACTAAACTTTTTCAGGTAATGCAGTTAAAATGTGATTTATTACATATATCATATATAATATATATCTGGTATATGTCAATATATTTACCATATTTATAAATGATAAATATATTGAACTTTCTATGCTTTTATTGAGAGATTTTTCCATTTTCAAAGTTAATGATGAAGTAAATTTCATATATCAATCACTATGCAGTAAATATATTTCGTTATATCTACATGTTACTCAGTTCCTTTGATATTAATCTGATAAAATGTTTTAGGATTGTTATTTTTGATTAAATCATATAACTGAAGCAAGAAAGACATTAAATTATTTAAGAAATACATTAGTTCAAGGTAATTTAATCATTACGTTTCTCAACTTAACAACATTGTTTTACACAAATAAATTATTACCTCCTATTTTAAAATCTATCAGAAATATTCTTAAATTTAATAATTTATTTGATCATAATTTTTTAGCTAGTTAATTGTGAAAAGTATTTATTGATTTCTTATTTTAAAATGACATGATTTAGAACGATTTAACTTCAGATACATAAATTTTGTCCTTATATATATATATATTCATACAACATTAAAAATAATAACTAACGTAAAATTAATACTTCTGAAAGTTTAAAATTTAAAAAAAAAATAATTTTATCTTTATAAAATTCTTTTATTGGAACATAAACTCATCAAAAGCTCACATAAAGAATGATCAAACTTTTTTGTGTAAATCAGAAACATTTATGTTTCTAATCACTACTATACATAGCAAACAATTAAAATTGAAAAAAAATTAAGAAAAATTGCTTACACGAAATATAATTGAGAGACTCAAAGTGAAATCTCCACATGTGTTTAACAAAGCATCATTTGTGTATACTATTTCTCTTGGAAATTTAGTTCCGATTTTTTTTAGAAGTATTTAATTTTAATTCTAAGCATTTGGATTTTAGCAAAATAATTTTATCGCATAAATAACCATTATTAAGTCACCATATGTATATTGCACATTTTATTCAAATATTGTCACAATTAGCAAATACTTGCAAGAGTGGAAATAAATAAATAAAACAATAAAGGTGAAAAAAAAAATGTTTCGGAACTCCCAGCAGACCACGAAATATTTATTTGATACTTAATGTATATGAAGATTATTTCTCTTCATATTGGGTTTTGCTACATAAAGATCTCCTATTGAAATAATGAGTACGTAACGACTCATCATTTCTTCGCACATTTAGGTTATTTCTAGCTATTGTCATAATGGAAGGCAATGGATCTAAAAGAGGTAAGGTCCAATTGATTATTTTGCATTTTCTTTGTATATTTCATTTATTGTTTCTTATTTCACCAGTAGAGAGGAACATAAATTCAGTGGATTAATATATTTATTATTATAAATTATGATGCAAAAATATGTTAATTTTCACACAATATTGAAGCATTTCATATATTTGTTTTTTAAATGCTATATCAAATACAAAAAATATTTGTACAAATTTTAATAAATATTAATATTAAAATTTTATTCTAATTTGAAATTTCATAAAGCATTCTTATTAAAATCAAACTTGATATATAACTTACACTCAGTAAAATTCATGAAAATAAAAATTACAACCAAATTTTTTCTAAATGAGAAAAATTCATATTCGAAAATCTAAATAAAATGTTATCAAGAAATACAAATTTTCAGAAAAGACGCAGTTAAGAAATTTTGATAAAATTTACATCTTAGAACGTAATGTTTCTAGACTAAACCTAAAATAAATATAGGCACCTAAAATAAGAAATTTTTGAAACCAAATACGAAATTAAAATACATGTGTAACAGTTAAATATATGTGTAATTAAAATATATCTGTTAGAAGTTTTTACTATTATTTTTCTTCAACTATGTTCAACTCTTAGATGACGTTATTTGAATTGAGAGTCTCCATGTATGACTGAACTACACCTAATGTAAATAAGATCAGATACGTTGAAGTAACTCAACAATAAAATTGATAAAAAAAAATTAATTAGATGGCATTTAACGCGAAAATATATCGCCGCATGAGTATATATATATATATATATATATATATATATTAACCGAGTTTCGGAATTCGACCGAAGAATAGTAACCTATAAGGGATATGGATTATCCTTCAGAGAAATCGGTCAACACGTTGCACGAAACCAAGCAACTGCGATGCGGATCTGCGATCACTAGTTGCAGGAGGGAACGACAAATTGACGGGTCCGATCACATCCACCTCATTGCACCACTGCCCGTGATGACAGGTAGATTGTACGCATGACAGTGATGGATCACGCAGCCACATCACGAAACGTAGCACAACAGGTTCAGTCTGCAACGCATCATTCGATATTCGCTCGTACCATTCGACATCGTTTGCAGCAGAGTAGAATATCCTCAAGGCGTCCATTGCTTCTTTAACCTTGACTCGAAACCACAGGCGTTTGCGCCGCCAATGGTGCGATGAACGGCGGACATGGACAACGGAACGGAACCGCATTGTGTTTACTGACGAATACCACTTCTGCCTGCAACATGACGATGGTCGGGTTCAAGATTGGAGACATTGTGGTGAGAGGCTGCTAAACTGTTGTGTTATGCCTCGTCACAATGGTCCTGCACCCACTATCATGGTTTGGGGTGGTATTGGATTTCACTCCTGCACCCCTTTAGTACACATTACCGGTACAATGAACAGCCAGCGCTACATCTCTTAGGTGTTGGAGCCCATGGTTATCCTATACCTTCAGCGTTTGCTACCAGCCATATTCCAACTGGATAACAATCGACCACGCGTGGCACGCAATGTTCAAGAGTTCTTCTTTATCCATCAGATTGAATTGCTTTTTTGGCCTGTTTGTTCTCCCGATCTATCACCAATCGAAAACCTGTGGTCCGTGCTAGCACAACAACTGGCCAGGGATACCCCCCCCCCTTGCTACACCAGATCAATTTTGGCATAATTTGGAAACCGCATTTACTACTGTACCCCAAGGACACATCCAAAGCCTCTTTGATTCTACACCGAGGTGTGTGGCAGCGGTTATAGCCAACAATTGCGGCTACACTAACTACTGATTTTGTCATCATCCACACTTCGCAAGAGGCGGTAATTTTAATCGGTTGATCTTTGTATAGCATATTACCTAGCAAATAAATTTCGCTGCGATATCTCTGGTCCTTCTAGGTGTTGAATTTTGTGTGGTCAGTAGTATATATATATATATATATAACAATATTTCGATACGCTGAGATTATTCTTTTCCTGAAAAGTAGTAGTTATTTAGGACTGGAACTTTTATGTTAAGTAATCATTTGAAGAATAACATTTAATTGGATCCAAAATGCTCGAAAAAACCTTTTGATTCGGTTCAATGTATTGAACTTTTGATATTCTAAATGATGATGAGAACTCCTGCTCAGTATTCGTAATAATATTAACTGCCAATTACTATCAAATAAAAATACTCATAGTTTAAAATTTAACTGCCTAATCCTTAGACCTAATTCGGATTATTTGGGTGGTGTATAAACGAATTAACACGGATCAAATAATAGGTACGAGATTCATAGAAAATCCAAGAAAATGCGCTCGTAGAATAGGAAAACGATTTTCTTAAGCAACATGACTCAAGATACTTCAATCTAATTTTCAGTTATTCCATCGCATGGTTTCATATTTATTGTCAATTGCAGCAAGAAACTTGTAATTATGTGAAATGATAGAAAAAAAAGTGCGTTTGAGGATGTGATTAAACACTAATAAATAAAAATCTTAACACCGAAAGGGAATATGATGTTCAAAGAATGTATATTCATGTATTTGTAATTGTTTGTTGTATATATATATATATGTGTGTGTGTGTGTACTAAGCAACATTGAAAATTCAAGAGCAAGAAAGAGTGGCAAGTAAGGGACGGAACAATAGAAAGACAGCAACGAAAAGTAAATAATTTTTTACTTTGAAATAATATGCATATAACAGAGCAAGAACCAGCTTTGGCTAAGTAGGATGAAATACCAACGTGGAAGGCGAGACATGAAGCAACTTTTCTAGGTAGAGTGTCAATGAGAGTATGGATGGAGTTCTGACGAATGGCTCTGTAATTCCAGTCAGCCATTTGCCAAATATTTTGTTCTAAAAACGGCAGTGGCAGGGTCTGCTAATGACGTCCAATCACGTAATAAAACATATTCACTTGATGAGAAATCAGGAGATAACGGTAGCCATGGAAGCTTCTGCAATTTTGTACACCTTGCAGAGTACAATGACTGATACGAGAAATATACTGTACTATACCTACTGATAATGGATATTCGCCATTCCCTGAAAGTACTAGAGTGTCACCAGCAGCAGCACATCATCCACGTATCGTTGAGCCATCATAGAGCTCTGAATACGAACTAGAGAAGATCTGGTATATATATATATATATATTCCAGATCTACCTCTTCGTTTTTATCCTAAGCATATGAAATGCATTTAGTAATAATGAGGTTTTTTCAGTAAATATCGACAGGGTTTATTTCACACATTTCGATTCAGATAATTTATTAACATTATTTTTTTAACTGCACAATTTATTTATTATTTAACTAAAATAATACATAAAAACTTAATAGCAAAAATGCTTTAGAACTTAGTAACTTTGGATAATTTAAATTTTTCTCTTTTTTCACATAAGAAAATTATTTCTTAAAAATTATTTATTTCTTAGAGAAAAATATTATAGTTTGCTGCATATTTAAGTATTATCTGTATAGGAATAAAAATTGGATCCGTATGGTGTAACTGTCTTATTTTCATATGGTATCTAATAGAAAATAAATCTAAAATATTATGTTCATATTCATCTAAAGCGGTAAGAAAATAACTTTTTTGGCAAAAAATTATTTTTTTTGATTCTATAGAATTATTAAAATACTATTATTCGAAACACTAGAAATGTAAGAACTACTAATAAATTCAATATATATATCTGACAAAATGAATGAGTTTGATATATGGTATTTTACTAATCTCATCTAGTCCTGGTACTTAAAATTCATCAGAAAGTAGTATTGTACCTGCAACTTTTGCGATTATGATTAATTTGTTGGATGTTAATACAAAAAGTGGTGTTAAAATACTTATGTACTTTGTACATTTGTTTCTCGATAAAAACTTGTGTATAGAATATCATTTTTCTAAAGCATTAAAATAATACTTTGCAATGATAATTATGTGTAATTGAAACAAAACCATATTTAATACATTAGCTATTAATATTTTATCACAATATACGGTATTAATAAAAATTAATGCTTTTGAAATAATCGTGTATACGATAATAGATGAACATAAAAGTTATTTCGAAGAATCAATAACAAGATATTAATATTGCTGTCACTACCATTAAAGCATCTTCCATTAATAAAACAAAAGACCAGAAAGATGGCATAGATTTGCGAAAAACTGTTGTTTTTTTGTTATACAAAGAAGAGAGAGAAGTATCTAGAAGTATCAGATATTTATTAAAGAGATTGAATCAATTTGTTGGTAATCGTACACTTGAATCATTTATATTGTGTTGTTTATATGCGTTGAATTTATTCTAGGTTTATTGAAAATATCTAAATAATTTCTTTCTTTTAAGCGCCTATTTGAAATGTGTATATATATATAGCTGTTGATTGAAACAATGAGTAAAGGAAGTGAGCTCTTATGGAAAATAATTGTCAGTTCTATTTGTTAGCATATTCCTTTGTTTAATTATTCTATTATTTTATTATTATTCTCATTGTTTTATATTTTATGAAATGTATGGATTTAACTATACAAAACGATCATATCAAGCTAATTTACTAGTCTAAATATCAAGCTAAACACTTGTAACATTTTTAGAAGTTGTTTTCAAATCGTTGCATTCATTGGAACCTCCTTTACCAATCGTGACGTATTCCAGTATTTCTGGTCGTAATTCTAAGTATTCATTAAACGAAATAATTAAACCTGTAAGAATTAATATAAAATAAGGTCATGTGCTCCATGCTGAAAAAATATTTAAAACAAAAATGGTATTTAATGTTTATTTAAAGTGGGGCTATTTAATTACGGATCTAACCCTGTTGCATGTCCCATACATAATACAAAAGAAAAATAACAATTTATTTTACCTGTTTTCGATATAACCCGTATAATGTCAAATTTATATATCATTTCTTGTCAATCACGTTGTAAAGTTTCAGTGGTATCTTAGAAAGAAGCAGCAGAAATGTGTCGTTTGAGTTCAAATAAATTTGTGGGTAACGATGATGCATGTACTTTTTTTTAACAAACTCCCAAAGAATAAATGACACGAGGTATGAGATTATTAGACATGGGAATCATATGTCAGGTGACTTAGGTGGCCAGCTGTGTAACATCGATATTGACCTAATCCACCGTAACCGATCTAACTCGGTGGTTGTTCCGTAAACGCTTTCTAAACAACTTTTTAGAAATATCTTCGAGAAGGAAACACGAATGCCATTAATGTTTCAGAACATAAAACTTCCGCAGCTTCTTTTTGTATTCATATATTACCAATCGTTCTGTGTCCTTTTTTACAAAAATAGGCAATTTAGAATGAGGCTGAACCATTTTCAATAATCCTGTATTTTATATTTATGAATAGCAATGTGAAATGTATATTTTTAATTTTTTTCTGTTTAATGCTTATGTCAGGTTGAGGGTTGGTTTCTGAAGACAAATCCTTTTAAATTCGAATAAATGTCTGAATTTTTATAGTTATTGGGAATAATTCAATCATTGCTTTGGAATTTATAAATTTCAAAAATAATTACACTATTTTATTTGAATAAATAAGACAACATTGTTGCTTTTCATGAGAAACAACACTACATATGAAGGAATTTAAAATTTTCATATCATTGTTATTTCTTCAAATATCAAAAACAGTACATATTTCTAAAAAAAGTAATTCTTATTTTTATATAGTATAAAAAAATATAACAAATTCTTATAATTTATAATACTTTATATTTAAATATATCATAAATTAATATACATGGTGTTTCGAAACTCGTGAGTAAAAAAATTATTGGGTGACAGAAAACATCTAATCATAACAGTTCATAGATAGAGAACAAGCGGTGAACCACTAGACGGGATTGTAATGGAAATCATAATGCTCGAGTTTTCATAAGCATTGTCAGTTTAAGTTAATTTCAGGAGGCTTTGCTTTTTCCTGATTTCCGTATGGCACCATGCCTCCTCCATGGCGGCTATGTAATGGAAAGCATTTTTACACATCGTCGCTTCTACCGTGGATTTCTGCAGGCAAGTTACATATGGCGATGTACTGTAATCTGAAAAAATACATGCCTCCTGAAATCCACGGAAGAGTTTTTTAAGTATGTTTTTATTAACACCTCACTAGAAGAAAGACGAGGGCTATTCGCAATGAACATCGTTATTTTGAACATCGGTAAAGTCACGAGGACGACTCCTGGGCTGGCACACCCTCTCTTAACTTCCACACCTCGCGTACGGGAGGATTTTGGGACCCAACAGTATTAACTTGCATCAACCAAGGCTACACGGAGGGTCTTTAACGACCAAGGCTGGAACCCGCGACTGAACGAAAACAGCCGACCACGGATCCAGAACCTTGTGCGCTTGGCAATTGCGCCCACCAATCCACGGTAGAAATGATAAAAACCAGTTTGTAAGAAAACTTTTTCTTTATGCTTTCCGTTACAGCACCGGCTACTGGTACACCGATCGCTCTCCTCCTATGTATTGCATGGCGAAATCCTCTTTTGTTAGATCTTTCTTATCACCCTCAAATTTTTACCCTTGAGTTTTGAAACGCTCTGTATATTTTATACAAGAATTTTGCTCTAATTAGATTATAAGTTCAATAAGTCCTTTGAAACAAGTTATATATTGCCATTTCGATGAATATTAAATGCAAAAAGAAGCTGCTCTTTAAAGAGATAATAATTACTGCTGATTTCGAGAAAAAAGCTGCTTTCAAATGTTATTACATTGTCTGTATATAATCATCTTTTGCATATGGTGTAAAACTGACTCACTTAAAATATAACATTTTCATTCTCAAAATTGATGAATTTCAAGAATGTTTGATTTAACCCTTTGTTCGGAAGTCGTTAAGTCAGAAACGTTTAACATTACAAATTTTTAGCTGTACTTAATCATTAAATCTGCTTAGAACACAATTAATGAGGATGAGGTTACTAGAGCGAAAACGATATATAGTTTAATATTTTTTTAAACTTGCTGGTTTCACTATAACAACTTCAATTGAACAAATCGATGGAAGTATGTAAAAATTTCAATACAAATCAAATATTTATCTTAAAATATTGAAATGAAATGCATATTTAAGAATGAAGAATTTTGGATTTAGTGTTCTTTTGTAATAGGATGATCTATTTAATAATCCTGTTTTACACAAAGAATAGTCAACCTAGGACGACGTAATGCGCCAAGTATTCTTTTTAGAATTAAAATTTTGAAAATAAGGAAATAATAACAGGACATTTACACTAAAAAACAAATTTTATGTATAGATAATCCCAAATTGTAAAGTTTTAAGATAGAATTTTAAAAATAATGTTACAAACTATGTGTAAAAAAGCTTTTTTATGAAATCATAACATATTAGCCGCCAAATGGGCTATTAGTTTAGTTGGATCACTTTTCGCATACTAGATCATTTTTCATTTTTTTTAACTTTTGCTTTAATTTTAATTACAGTTAGCTTAAGTTCATTCAATTTAATAGCTTATCGTTTGTTTTAATTTTAATATCGAAAAGATTTACTATTGTTTATTTCTTGATATTTTATCGTTTAACTTAATTCTTATATTTTATTGAGTGTTTTAATAATCATTGTGAAGAAAGTTTGTTTTGGATGGCTAAATCCGTTCTTTGCAATACTTTGCATAGACTTTATAATATATATTTATTATTTGTCCGAGTGACACTCCTGATTATTGTAACATAAACGCACTTCTCGGGTGTTATTAGGATTTCGTAGTTAATTGGTTAACATAAAAAATATCAAAAAATAGTATCGTTAATTTTGTTAACAAACAAAAAGTCGTTTGATTTGTTCTTTTTAAAAGGCGAAAACATATAACTGACAACGTATTCTTAAACAACTGAAAATAACTTTCTTTTTATTTTAATTTAACGAGTTTTTATCTAGGCACGACTTTATATTCTTTTACAAGTAAGTCTCAAATTTACGAGTCCATAACCCTGGGTTCAGCTTCCCAACAGCATCCATTTAAAACTATAATGCGCATTATCCCAAATGAAAATTTCTTCATCTCCTCTGCTATAAATTTTCTAAGATCATCTTCATTCAGAATTCTTATCTTTTAAAGCCGTTGTGTAAGTATAAATCCAAATGTTTTTACTTGGAACTCTGAAGAGGGGAGGGTAAGAAAAAAAGTAATAAGGCCCTTTTTTTGATAAAAGCTTTGAAGTTCGTGCCCCAAAAAGGGAAAGATTGGATCTACTTTTTTGTTATCTGTGTGGTAGCCCCAGGCAAATTGGATTGTTTCGCCGCAAATAAGAAGGGAAAAGCGAAATAAGTGCTTCAATGGAATTATTTCCATCGGTATGGTACGTGAATTTCATCCAGCGGGTTCTTCGCTGCCATTGATTTTATTCTTGAAATGAATGAACCTTGAAAGTGTATAGGTACAAAGACACATCTCAGATATTGTGTCGAAAAAATAAAGGAACTAACGTCTGCAAAGATTTCAGTTAATATTTCAAACACTAATTAAAAAAGTAAAAACATTAAAATTAATTATAATAAAACGCTATGAGCTTAAAAATTAATTAAAAATAAATATTTGATTTAATTAATGTATTATAGAAGCATTATGAAAGTACTTTTGTTCATAGATTGTAAATGTTTTATCTATGAAATCAGTCTTCACTTAATCGTAAGGTAAAATTTATAACAGGAAATTTGAACTCAGTTTTTTTCCAGATAAGATAATGCTGGAAGCTGTCTGTGCTACTATCTGGAGAGCCGTAGGTTTCAATACACTATCTTCTGTGTTTCAGCCCATATTTCATTCTCGGTCGAAAAAAGTTTCTATAATTCATATTCTATACTTCAGTGCTAAATAGATTTTAATATTTTTAATGAAAGCACTAAATTGCATAATACAATAATGTCTTCTTACTTCGGCATTCGGTGGCTTAGCATACTATGTACATCAACACCAATCGAGGCGTTCGCTTTTGAACTTTTTATGCATATTCGGGAATTTGCTCACATTGATCGTCAAAGACCGGAACATCATTGCTAAAATTTCTGTCTAGTGCTTCTTGGAACATTGAACTTTCATTTCAGTATCATGTTTGGTCTTATCTAGCATGTTATATATCATGTTTGTACAATAATGACGCTGTGTACATACAATATATGACAACGTAAATTATTTTTCAAGTACTAATAAGACAAGTAAGGGCAGGCATATGATTAGAGAGTAATACGTCACAACTTGTTTTAATAGTTAATGTGCTGTACTGTATTTTTATTTGTGCTATGATTTTTATCAAAACAGGAATATAGAATAAAACTATCGTTCATTGTTTGAATTTAAATTTGTAATTGCTAGAATGACACGAAATATTTTCTTGCATATTTATGAAGTCTTCAAAAATTTGAAATTAAAATAAACACATTTAAAGGGTGTTAGAATCTATAAATGTTTTTGGATTGTTTTATTTTCGGTAAATTTATTTTAATTGTATTGGAGATCGATAATCCGGCAAATTCGATAATCCAGTATGGCCGTACCCTCAAATGTACTTGATTAAAGATCGTTTCTGAATCAAATTTAACTATGGTATTAAACATGAGCTTAAAACAATATTAATGTTAAAGATTATTTCACGGAAGATAAATGAATAGATTTCGACAAAAATAAAGATGATTTAAAAAAAATTACTATTAGAAAGAAGAAGAAAAATGTTATTGTCCTTGCAAAATACATAAAAGACTTGTGTCGTATGTATGTTATTAATGGTATGCAATTATGGTAAATCTGTGCAGAATATAAATCAAAAATTCTCCCAAAAAATTAAAAAATAACTTGAAGGATAACTGAAAAAGTGAATTCAAAAAGGCATATTTTTAAATGTATGTTTTAAGCATTCCGAAATACTGAGCTAACTAAAATTATTTTTTTTTATTTATAGGAAATATTTTTTATTACGTGTTTTAATCTTCATTTAATTTCACATAAGAATTACTAGAGCAAACCGAAAATAACTATGCATACAAATAAAAATCAAAACATAATTTGATTTGAAATATCTCTTTTTAAATTTCTGCCTCAAACTGAATAATGTGATAGTTTTGAGAACTAGTTGAGTTTAAATATAATTTTTTCTTGTTTATTTTTAATAACAGTTAATTTAAAGCGAAAATAAATTTTAAATATATTTATTTATGTAGGAATTTCCATCTGAAATTAATAAGCAATTAATTTTATTTTTTCAATCTACTGTAAAACCAGTTCCTCCGATACTCAATAGATGTCGCCACGAATCAGAGTCATGTGATAAGCTCATGCAGCGCCACCTATCCCAGAACAAAACTAAGTGACGTTCGTTTTCGCTCTCTCTTTGCCGCCACTTTTTCCGCTTCTCTTCTCCTTCGCAACCCGCGACGGAAATAAACTTCAACGTCCATCGATAATACGGGTTAAATGAGGCAGCCATCTATCTTTATCGGACGAACTGGTCAACTTACTTTTCATATCATAGTGTAAATACTTTTCAATCTTCATCATCTCTCCTAATAAACAAGTAAAGCTACTGCAAGCTTCATCCTTGAATATCATCAACAACATTACATGGAATCCAAAACTACCCCCTAGACAACCAGCCCTTTGCGTAAGAGCAAACCATCGTAGATTCGGGATGAACAATCTCCATCACCCCAATATCTACATATTGAAAGTCAGTTTTTTTTAAATTAAATGTTAGTAGTTTAAGTCAAATTTTATATTTCCCATTCTTTTCAACATATATATACTCAGACATTTATTAATAATTTCGCTAACCGAAACTATATGAAATAAATTTCATTTTCTTATATTTTATATATCTTGAAAATAGTCTTGAGTTTAATAAATTAACTTTTTAAAGTAATTTCAAAGAAAATATTTAATTAAATGATATTTGACTTTCTTGGAAGTTACTATATAGTTCATTAATCCTTGTTAAAAATAATTTCAAAGAACCTTTTAACAAGTGAAAAAAAAATGCATCGCATTTCAAGAGTTTCTGTTAAACTTCTGTAATTAACTTTTAAAGAAATTTTAAAGGACATGAATAGCTTAATTTCTAAAGAGTTACTTAGAAGTAGTTATTCGGTTCACTAATACTCATTATAAATCAAGTGAAAAAAGCTAGGAAATCATTAAAATACAAAAGGGGAAATTTTAGTCACAGCCGAAAAAAACTAGAGTTCTTTTAGGAAATTTGCAGCTTGTTTTAACGCTTAATTTAGAAATCTATCTTACTCCATGTAAAGTCGATACTGCCCTTCTTCGTCCTGCAATATCAGAAAACCAGTCTGTCACCTACTAAGACATTTATTTTTGTCTGCATTTTGCATTAATCCTCTCATATTTTGTAAATAATCTGACAACGTATGTCGATTTCGAGTGATTTATTTTTAAATCATGTTTACATTAAGTAAATAGTATGTTAAAAATAGTGAGTAATACGTAACTCAACCAGCTATAATACCGA
>BMAW01053544.1:0-40266 GCA_019974015.1 Nephila pilipes | reverse complement strand
ATATATATATATATATATATATATATATATATATATATATATATATAATCAAGTAAATTAAACTCATACTTGCGAAAAGAAAGTCTGTTAAATTATTGGCAAATTTTAAATCTCAGAGTCAATTATAGATTTTTATTTTATTCTTTAAACTCGTGATATTTAAGATTTATAAAAATAAAATGTACGTAGAATAATTTGGATTTTTTTCGTACCATTTGTTATATTGCTGTTTAATTTAGGGGTTTATATTTCAGAAAAAGTAACATACCCCAAATGAATGTATCGATATTTTTATTTTTTAGCTTTGAATAATGCATCACCATAAATATTTCATAACTACATATGTTTTGCTTTTGCAGAATTGCACCCTCATTAACTTTTATCTCGAAATTAAAATTAATGGATCAATTAGAACCAATTATAGTTAAATGCAAATGAGAGAAATAATCTTAGAAATTATCTAGTAATTATTCAAGCAGGAATTTTTTGTCATTATGTTAAAATAACTTTTTTTACTAAACATTCTTCTACTTCATGATAATAGTTGAAATAAGAAGCAAACCTTTAATCGTTTCTTTGACTCGGTTACATGCATAGTAATTTAATTGTTTAATTAATTAGTCCTAATTAATTGATATTTGAATTACAATATTTTTCTTGTTAAAAGAAAGTAAATTGCATTTAACTTTTAAGGTATTAAAAATTCACTTAAAATGGCTTAAAATAGAAACTTAATTAATTATAAATTAATTTGAGTATGTTCTCTTAAATTTGACTATTTAAAAATAGTTCAGTAAATTGCCAACAAGAACTTATTTAAGAATAAAAATACATTGAAATGTATAAAAATAATTCTTATAATTACACAACTACGTAAAACTAAATAAAGCAAAAATCAGTTTTTTGTACATTATAATATAAAATTGTGTTAGTATTATACGAATTTAAAAATCCCCATTAAATCTATTTTTACAGTTACTTGGAATACGAATTAGAAAAAGAAATATATGAAAATATTTTTTTAAAGTTTAGAGCTAAAGAAAATTATCCGTGGTTAGAGTAGATGAATATAGAGGGAACTTCATCGATTTGTATGAATTAAAATGTATGGAATATCCTTTTGATAAGTAACAGTTTCAGATATCTGTTTGATTTTATCAGGGCATAAATTTTCAACCGGATATTCATCCATGATTTTTCAAATCCTTATAATTACTGACATTTATAAATGTGGCTTGACATTAGTTCAGTATCTGAGCAATTTCTACAGCCAATATATGTCCTTCCATTTTTACTATCAATCTTTATACCTCTAAAATGCGATGCTCTATATCTAATAATTGTCTTTGTCACTGCTCTATCCAAGTAAAATTTGCAAATCTGAAGATATACTTTTTTAAATTAGTGATTCTCTCAGTTGACACTTTGCTATCACACATCTATCAAAGAGGGTGGAAAAACATTTTTGGTTGGAGATTTTCTCATTGAGTCATATTGTCTTCTTAGCCAATCCCTCCGTCATAGCATTGCCTTTCAATTCCCACATGGCAGGCAGCCACTGCACAACGCAGATCTTTCCCAGACTTTTTTAGAGTTCTTAACTAAATATACGTTTCTTCAATTAATCTAGTGCTACTACATAGAACGATACCCAGATCAGCTCTTGAATCTTAAACAATCAAGTTGAATCTCATAGACTGTAGGTTCTATTTTTATTGTACAATGAGAAATATAACTTGTGAGCCTTCAAAATCACTATTAGCTCACCAATTTACAGTTTAAAATGATTGCTCCAGAATCCACGTTTCATTGTTAAAAGCTATCATTTGGCAATATAAGATGAATATCAGAACCGAAATGTAAAGCTAATTGACTTAAGGAAGAGAATGTTATCGCCCTAAGAGATTGGACTTATGCCTGTTTGGTTCACAGGAGGTATTTTATATCTCTTCTACAACCTATTGGACGCCAAGGAAACATTCCCCTATTCGTCAATTGGAAACGTGCCCTTTAGAGGTAACAGGCTCCTCGGAGAGTAATTGTATTTAAATTGATAAAAACAATTGGTGATATTTTTGGAAAAATTTCTAGTAATTTAAACTGAAATGAACCCTATTTATTCACATAACTTTGTATTTGTATAGTAACCAACAATATAAATATCTACTAACAACACATACATATATTTTTAAACGTTTATGTAATTACTCTAATCATTTAAATAAGATTGACTGTGGAGATTTTTAACAATTATTTGATTCCCTATCCCGAAATTGATTGATTGCTTAATTAACATGACAATTAGAAGCAGCGCCAGGAATACCGGAGACAGAATACCCAGTTTTGAATCATGGTAAATTGAGGATGACGACACTTGAACCTGTAACGCCTCTCTTAATTTCCTCATCATTTCAACGTAAGCATTTGAAACCCCTGTAGATTTGACGTGGATCAACCCCGTACCAACTGTGCAGGGTCTTTACTGGCATCTGATACATTGTGTGGCTATTACGCCAGTATGTGAGTTTCCCCTACAGGAGAGAATTACTGATACAGAAACTTAACACTTCCAAACATTTTGCTAAATATTTTTTAAAATATATTTTGCTCTCACAGTTATAAAAAATTGTGCAAATTTATGTGCCTTAGTTCTATAACAATCAGAAATATACCTTTTATATGTCATTCTGCATTTCATTAAATTTTCTTTTACTTATTTCTAAAAATATGAATTTATATCAATAAATTAATTAATTACATTTAGCTTAAATATAGTCAATTTATTAACATGGAATATCGTTTACTTTAATTTTAATTATATGTAACTGTTATAATATTCAATTCAATAATTTATCGTCAATTTTTTTTAATACATTTTGAATTATTTTACTTCTTTTGTAAATCAATAATCGTTCACTTTACAATGGTTAATTGAGGTAAAAATATTTACACGCATTTATTTTAGACGATAAATTTAATAAACGTGAAACAATAAAATAAAGTATGAAAACTAAATATTGAATAAATTCAATTCGACTCAACGTTCCCTTTTGCTCTTAAAATTTAAGGAATAAAAAATTATGTTAAGCAAAATGTGATGTTTGAAAGAAAATCCATGTTCAAAAAATTTGTTTTTTACGGGTGTTCTTCACTTTTTGCATACACTCTCATCTTATTTTATTTACCCTCAGGATCTAACCTCCTCCAGGTAAGTACGGAAATCCTGACCCTTCGATGAAACCTAGAGATCTTTTTTTCCTCCACGGAGTTTACTGTCTTCAGTAAACACGGGTGACGCGCCTTCGGAATGCCCTAGAGATATTTCTCTATTTTCGTTCTTTCTTTTTGCCAACCAGTTTTTACCTTTCTTCCATTTTCTTTTCCAAATATCCGGATCACAGATATATTTCGTATGGCACAACATAGCCAGATTTGGCTATTGCTCCTTATTTGTTTCTACTTTCACTTATTTTTATTCTTATAAATTGAAGGGAAAAAGATTTCTATGCATATATATACGCAGCAAAACAAAAGTATTTTACTCCTCTACCGAAATCTGTAGAGATCGAATTTCCTGAAACAGGTAAAAATGATTCCTCCACCATCCTCTGGTACTTGTCCGGGATTTTTAATCAAGGATTTGGATAAATATCCTATGGGGGGGATAAGTTTTGTTTCACAATAAAATATATTCGTATTATATTTGTATTTATTAAAATTCTTAAATTTTTTTCACTTAAACAAAGTCGGTTCTGTATCTTTTTATAGTTATTTTATGCTACCCAACGAAGGCACTAATGATACTTTTTTTTTGAAATATTATGACGAATTTTGATTCGTAAATTATATTTTGCTCTCACTTAGAACCAATTAATCAAATAAATTACATTTTATTTCTAAATTTTTAGATACCCAGATGCTCAAAATTGAGATAATTAGCATATTTAGTCGCATTTATTGGACAGTACGATAAGAAAAGTTAAACTAATGTTTCCAAACAAAGATGCAAATTCTTAGTGTTGGTTATGAAGAAATATACATATGTGCTGCTGTGAATTTAAAAGAAAATGTCATTTTTTTATATCTGAAATAAAAATCTGAAGCTTCATCCATCTCACTTTTTTCATTTCACTTAGACTCCCTAATTACTTCTTCCTTATGAAGTGGAAGGGGAAAAGATATCTATATATAGATACAGCAAATAAAATATATTTTACTCTCCCACCGAATTCCCAGATCTTAAAAAGTCTGGAAATAGCAATCAAATATGCCTTTTTAATCTTATCGAATATTTTGAGGGATAAACATCCGAAAGGAATAGCCATTTTTTTAATTATTCCCACGTGTGTTCATTAGATTTTCTAACCTACTCTTCTACTTTCTAATAAAATAAATATGTTTACGATTTATTCGGTAATATATATTCCGAATATGGACGCACGTGTCGTAATATTTATATGCATTGAAGAGAATAATTAAGCCCTCCAACCCCTCCAAAAAACTAAATAAACTATTCTCTTAAAACACTATTTGTATCAATTAATTTTTAGGATAGCTAACTTGTTTATGCTCGTTTTTAATTATATGTAATTTGAACATAAAATGTATTGAGGTATTGTTATCATGGATAACAACAACGATATGAAATCATCTAACACTTACCAACTTGATCCCCCGAAAGACCTGCAGTGTAGTAGGGACTAACGCACGTTAAATCTGTAAGGGTTCAAAGTCCTTCCGTTTGAGCGGTGTGGAAGTTAGGAGGATAACCTCGTCATTTGACCGAGGGTTAAAATTACGAGACCCATCGCCAATAGCTCTCGTGTTGTTTTTAATACGACATCAATAAAGCCAACCAACCAACATTTACCAAACGAAAGATATACGGATGGTTATGAAATCATATGAAAATATATGACGACAATAAACTCTTCAATATTTCCTCATGGTGCTTACAATTATCCAGGAATTATTTATTTCAAGTGTAACTGTCAAATCTGTTTTTATACGCCCATTTTTGAGGAAGTTTTACTATTTGACATATATAAAAGGTTCGTTAAAATGCATAATGTGAATAAAAAGGAGTAATACAGTAATTTGAAAATGAAGCAACAGATGGTCCATCATGTATTACATCATCGCATTACAAAAAAATTGTTCACATTGCTTCATCAATTTTGTTACATTATATTTTGGCTTCTATCGTGTTTTCCCTTTCAACACACACTTAGTAGACTTTCAATGAATTTTCTTGTAATTCAGGCCAATTTTGAAAAAAACTTTATAATTTCAGGAGGAATTTAGATCTCCTAGTTTATCTGGTTACCTCGTTAGAGTCACAAAAATTTACCACTGACTGCATTGTATCACCAAAATTATCAACTCTGAAACATAACGAGGTAACATGTTTAAGAGGCAAGAGTGATTTTGTACCAGTTGTCCAAAAAAACTCAGCTTTCTTGAATAAAAAAAAGTAATTTTTGCCTTTGCAATATTTTATGTATGACTAAATAAAAATTGAAAAATGTTCCCCTTTTGTAAACTACTGTTTACTTTGCATAGAAAGTCAATTTCTTGGTTTTGAATTATAATTTCTATATGGATTTTTTAGTGTGCGGAAAATGCTATTCTGCAAATAATATATTTTGTAGCTACTTAGGAAGTTTCAGCACATTTTTTTTATGCATTTTCTATCATTCGATCCCTATCTCTGTTCAAGAAGAGATATCAGTGTTTATGAAGCAAGTTTCTATTGTTTCGCACGTAGTAATACTCTAGATCTCGTATTCCAGCATTTCTTTGACGTTTGAGGGATAAAATTACAATAGTTATGCTGAACGAGAGCTAGTTTATATCTACTATTTAGGAACATCTCTCGGAAAATGATTATTGATCATTAAGGAGCATCTCTTCTTCTCGAATTATAATACAGTAATTTGGATAAAATTAGAGGCTAAGCATTCCTGTTTTTCTTTTCTCCCTACTCTCGGATTTTTCCATATTCAACGATGGCCGCGAAAACGAGTTATCTTGGACTGAGTCCATGAGCTCATAATCATCGATGTTGCTTCCATTGAGTCGAAGGTTCGGATCATAGTGGGATTGATGCAGCCTATGCCCGAAAATCGGCGTAGTGTGGAAATTTGTAGAGGGGGACCAGAGTATTGGATCGACATTATACGAATATGGCTCAAAATAATGTGGTCCACCAACAATATCTCTCGTGTTGCTTCTAAGTATAACTTCAGTAAAAAAAGAATTAATTTACGCCAAATTGTTTCAAAAACGGGATGTAGAAGTAGATAGAAAAATTCCTAAAATATGGATAGTAATAATTTACTTCAAAAATTACAAGCAACTAGAAAATGCTAAGGCTTAGTCAGTTTTATGTACTAAATATAAAATAAAATATATAGAAAAGCAAAATAGTTACCATATACAAGGTGTTTTGAAAGACCTGGGCCAAAATTTATGGGGAAATTTTAAAAATCGAACAAAGCAGATTTCACCATACAATGCATAGGCGGAGAGCAAGAGGTGAACCGCTAGATGGCAATGTAATGGATTTAGCTTAGTTTAGATTTCTTACATCGCACTAGAAGCAACACGAGGTCTATTGGCGACGAGCCACGTAATTTTGAACCTAGATCAAGTGATGAGGACGACATCTGAGCTGGCATCCCCTCTCCTAACTTCCACACCACGCCAACGGGAGGACATTGGTCCCTGACAGATTTAATAGTCCCTGCTATGTGGCGGGTCTTTAACGGCGGAATCATCACTCGGCTACACATAGCTGGGGAATATATTTCCTCGCGGTCTATCTTATTATATATGGTCTATCTTTGCTTCCAATAATTTGTTCTTCATTCATTTGTTTGGAGATCGTTATATTTATTCATTTATTAGTTCTTTCTAAAAGAATTACAATTTTTTTTGAATGAATTCCCCTGTGCGTAAAAGGAGTCCTCCAGGGTGCGTATTTTGTGGGTGAACCATGTTCTATACTGTGTTTGACTTTATCCTTAATTAAGAATCTAGCAGAAGAATACAAAGGAAAAAACATTTCGCATTGCTTTGTAATCACTGACTTGTAAAGTTAGAAAGGTAAATTTTATGCAAATTGAAATGAAATAATGTAAATTTTTAACAAACTCATTTTAAATAAAAGTTCAATCGAAACTCTTTCCGAATGGTATCTAAGTAATTTCTTTTGGGGCAGTGTCTATAAAATTTAATAGATCATGAAAAGTCAGCAATGTCATTTTTAATCTATATGGAATTGTATTTCTTTCCAGAAAGATTATCAGCGTTCAGGAAAGAAAGATATATCGAATGCAAAGCCAATATTTTAATTTATATTCCAATAAAGCTAATTTGTAATTTTATAATGAAAGACGGAAATTTTTAGACGAACAAATAAGACAGAAATTCATTCTAATTCAATAAAAAGAAACTCAGAAAATTATTTCAGAAGTAATCAATAAGTATTCTGTTGCGTTTATCTTTATTTTTAATAAATCTTCTATGTTATTTTTAAGCAATATAAAAATTTGTAGGTATAATGCAGATAGCATATAAAGCAGCAAGTTTTTTTTCTCCCATTTATATATACATAAACTAATTATTTCATGGGTATCAGAAATAAAGATAAAATAACAGTTATCTTAGTTCTATAAATTTTGACACCTTTCTGAGTATAAAAATCCAAATAATTAATTTTCTCATAAAATCACATAAAAGTACTTTTGTTTTATTTCCTGGGTGAAATGACAAAAAATTAAAAATTAAAATTCTATATTAACTGATTTTTGTATTACTCTTTCAAACATTTCAACATTTACAAGTTGCGTTTTCAATTGAAAGCTTTTTCAATTCCTAAACTGAAAATTAAATTATGAAATCAAATACCATTTTCAAGTGCTAAAAAGAGAAGTAAAAGCTCCAATGCAGCTGAAAAATTCTATTATTTAAATTATATTTTTAAACGGAATTCTGTTATTTTTAATCTGGAATTTTTTCAGCAAGATTCTTTCACAAACATATGTATAAACCCTCTATTCCTGTTCGCTCTTTTAATTTCCACAATAAATCATATTTAAACAGAATACAGTTTACAAATGCAAATTTAAGAATTAAGAAAACAGAATACAGATTTAAGATTTTGCGTAACTTAGAAGTTGTAATCCCTGAAGTATCTGAAGGAAACGTAGATTTTAAAGACCTCATTAAACCACAATTAAATTGAAACTCATTCCAAATTAGAATTTGATCAAACTGAATATTTTCTCTTACGGTGCTAATATTTATCTGATCTTTTAAGCTAAAACACAACAAAATGATCGATACTATTTCAACCTCTGTAAAATTTGATTTTTGCTCAAAAGAAAGATAATTCTACTCAGGAATAAAAGTTTCATTGAATTCAAAACAAAGTCTTTTTTTTTTTTTAGTTTCCTAGAAAAAGTTAATCTATTATTCCATTATTGCAATAATGTGATTGAATAGTATGCATATACGATGAATAGAAAAAGACTTCCAAGATTGCTTGAGAAGCATTCGAGTCCATTATCTTCAGTTTCCAGCTAGTCATTGGCTATTCATAAAGTTGATTGAATTGAGACTGTTAGCAGAAGATACCTTCTTAAACACAAAGACGGTAGAGAACGCAAGAAGAATTGTTTTTTCGGAGAAAACGATTATTGAGCAGATTCAATAAATAAGAACGAAAACAGCATTCATTCCAATTGTTTCTTTATTAATCTTGTTAGTTGTCCTTCTTCCCAATAAAGAGATAGCTAATCAATTTTTCTACGCAGTTATTTAAGATCTTTCGAATAATTTTTTTCTTTTTTCTCAGCCACTGTGTAGGTGTTACGCGAGCTTTTATATAATGTTGACCAGCATTGATATTGTTTGTTTTTGAAAGCTTCCCGCTTAGAAAAATGAAGCACGTTTATAAAATAAGGTAGTTTTGTTTACTGCTTTATGGGAGGAAATCATGTTAAGGTTTTATTGGATAAAAGTGTGTATTTTATAAATTGTAAAACTAAAGAAACTATTAGTATTGTAAGTAACATGTAGAAAAAATTTTAATGTAATATTTGAAGAGAATTTTTCTATAATAAACATTTAAAATAATCTTTTATTTCCGTTTCCTATCGAACAACAACTTTAAAACTCCGCTTTTATGTTTAGTTTTGGCCGGGAAAGCCTAATATTCATGGTCACAGTCGGAGTTTTTCGTCGATACTTGAGTTCGAGCTCTGCCTAACCTGTAGCGTGCATTGATTGCTCATGATACTGAAGCGTTACACAAATTACAATACGCAATGTATTTAATGGCGTTAAAGATTTTGCTTTACTTCTACTGTGGCTGTATTCGATTATGATCAATGCAATTTGATTTATTTAAAATTGTGTGTCCACGTTGTTGTGAATTTTTCTGAGATTCAAATGACCTATTTGAATTTTCAAAAATATATTTCCCTTTTACCTGAAGAAAATTATATATGTCATTCAACGAAAAGAAAATATACAGTCAATTAATAACTTGGAACATTTTTCATAAGACTACAGATAAATAAAAGAAAACCAAATATCCTACATTTGCTTTTTGATTGTCACAAATTATTCTACTTTAAAATGTAATTATAACTGTGTTTTAAAAGCATGTATAAAAAAATGTTTTAAAAGTATCATATATTTAGTGTCAAAGAATCTTAGAAAACCTAGTGCTCTTAAATAATAAGCATAAACAAAAATAATAAGACAGTCTTGGCACCATAACAAGGAAATGTATTTACATTAAATTAAAATGTTATTTTTTAGCTTCAAAATCAAATTCTAAAATATAACTGAGTTTTATTACCACAAAAATTCCAAAATAAGTCAAAAATATCCTTGAAAATGCACCTGATGTCTTAATCTACAGCTGTTTTGCGCTTGTTGAAGAGGCTAAAATGTTGCGACCCCCACATTTCGTAAACACAAGAAGTGTTACATTAAAGATGGAATTCATTCCTGTCTTCGGAGAAGGCGATAATACTTTGATCGTCCGTCATCCATAATTTAGGAAAGAGGCGTCAAAATCCAATAGTCAACAGCTTTCTTGCGCTTGTTGAAGAGGCGAAAATATTGCGATCGGCCCTTTCGTAAACACAAGAAGTGTTACTTTAAAGATGGAATTAAGGCTTGTCTTTTATAAAAGGCGATAATACTATGATCTTTCATTATCTATAATGTAATAATGGTGCACCAATGCTATTGGCGAAAGACGCATTTGAGGAGATGATTATAACAATATAGTCATTTTTTCCATTTAGGCATGAAGTGTTAATCTTTAGTTAGAATAACTTTTGCTTACTGATGTAGGTCGTAATGGTACAAACTTTTTCCTTTGGTAGCAGAAGGAAATGTCATACCGTAAATGTAATTATTTTGTAGTTTTGCTTTCTGTTGAATTTGAAAGCCAATAAATTTTCTATTTGTCTTCTTTTAAATTAGTTTGCCATCTGGGTGCTTATGTTGATCTTAGAAATCTGCCAGGAGGGCTGGGAGTTTCAAAGCTTGACAGAGGGAAAACACTGCACGAGAGCGAACAACTGGAATGGACCTCTTTTTTTTAATAACAAAAGTTGGTCTCTCAGTTTCGGGACGGAGCTCAGCTTTCAAGTCAAGTGCTTCGCAGATTTTAAAGACAGCGGTGGAGTAAACGGCAGAAAGCGGTGTTTTCTTCCTCACGTTTCTCGATGGAGTTTCAAGATCTCCAGTTTCTTCAAAAGGGGCAAGTTCCACACTCAAGTCCAAAGCTGGTCAGATTCTATCAATCATAATCGAGCGTACAGCAGGAGTACTATTGTTTCCATTGCTCGTGACAAGTTGCTCCAAAGGGACCAGTGGTTCAGTATCCGATGGAGAGGACAGTTGTGGCTCCAAAGTGAGGTACTTGGATATTTCAGCTACCACTTCAAAGAGTAAAATCTCGAAAAAAGACGGAACATCAACTCCGAAAACACAGTTGATGGCATGCTGCAGCAAGTGCAGGACAATCTCGCAAATAAAACGGATTGCCATTGTCGAAACAAACGTAGTAGCTTAGTAGTATCACTCAAAGTATAGAAAACTTGCAAAAAGCAATCAATAACTCAAAAGCAAAACAGTATAATGATTTTAAAATCAAACAAAGTACGACTGATTTCTCTTTCCATTGCTTAAGTGCTAATAACTCTACTGTGTTAAAAACATAAATTTATTCTAAATATCAGTTTATTGTTATCAACAATAATTCATTGT
Source organism: Nephila pilipes (assembly GCA_019974015.1). NCBI lineage: Eukaryota > Metazoa > Arthropoda > Arachnida > Araneae > Nephilidae > Nephila > Nephila pilipes. The sequence goes on along the minus strand of BMAW01053544.1, from coordinate 28,971 downwards.
TGTTATATTGTTTCTTTTGTACAATTACGTCATCAAAATTCTTGAAACATTTTACATAACGCACACATGCCCCACATATTGAGAATACCTTTTCCCTCTTTTATAAAATGAAAAGAATTAATAAATCCCCTCTCATAGCATTTTGACAATTCTTAGGTGAATAAATCTGAAAACCATTGTTTTTTTGTTTGCACATATACACAGTTAAAAAGAGCATTTTTTAAATTATTAAATTAAAAGGTAAAAATAATTTACCAGTAAATTGCGAATTTAACCTCCAATTATTATCTGTCATATAATATTGTTTTTTATGGATAAATTATGCACATAATTAAAGAAATTCTTTTTTTACATTTATTCGCTAGAATAGTGAATTGAAGGAAGTCCGTGCAATACGTAGGGGTGTCGCAAAGTTTTAATTTTTACTAAGAAATAACAGATATATCTGTTCTTCATATTAATTGATTTTTGTGTTTATGATGTTGGAAATTACAGTTATTAAAGTCGATTTGTTTGGTTATAAGAACCTGTAGATTGAAGAAACCCACAGCAAACGGAGAAGATAACAGTTCAATCCGCAGAGTTTTATAATGACAAAGCCTTCGAAAGGCCAAGAAACTCTAGGAGAAATGTATAACTCTGAATAGAGATCATGTAGAAAAATCTCAAAAATACTAAATAAAATTAAGTTTTTGACTGGATTATTTCTAGTAATAAGTAAAATTTTACGATGTTGCGGGTTAAAAAATTTATGGTTCACTCATAAGTATTACTTATAATTAATTGTAGCAATTTTAATTTTATTTATATTATTTATGTTCTGAATAAAATTTACTTTTAATTTTCTTTTTTCACCATATACTAGTTATAAAAAAATAGAACCTTTTCATTGAGTATTTTTAGTATATATTCAAGCTTCAAAGAATCCCAATAATGTACTCGTGTACCGATTTTATTTTAAAATTGTTACCGAATCATCTGTTATTTTTAAAAACTCGTTAAAAGCGTAATCATCAATCCACAAAACTAATTAAGACTCTGGAATTTAGGCCGCGGTACCCTAGTGATCATGATCGCAGACTCAAGGTTAGTAGTTTTCGTCAAGACGGGGGTTCGAGCCTTGATGTCACTAAAAATCTACCGTGTAGCGGTGCTGATGCACATTAAATTTATCTAGGTTCCAAGATCTCCTTTTAGCTTGGCTTAGAACTTTGGAGAGGGAGGGAGCTGCTCAGGTGTCTTTCTCGTTACTTGACCAAGGTTCAAAATTACGAGGTCCTCGTGTTGCTTCTATTGCGACGTTATTAAAACCAATCAATCACTTTAATCCAAATTATAAATGTCTAGCAGCAAGTAGTTATCTTCAATCTCCTTTCATTTCCCTTCAATTCTATTTCATTTATATATCATCATTTCTATCCAATATACTTCTATTTTCATCTAGTTTACAAAATTATGTTTCATTTGGGTTGGGAAAAAAATTGTTTTTTTTAAATTAAATTTGAATTACTGTAACGTCCCCGAGGTTAGTCAAGATTAAATCCCGAATAGCCCAATGTCACCACCTAATTTATAAAGTAAACGCATATAATTGTGATTGTTTGGCAAAATAACATACATTAAACATTTATTAACATTTTGTATCGTACATGATAGTATATATATATATATATATATATATATATATATATATATGCTCATAAGCATCATCAAATGTCTGTTTAGGTGTTTCGAAACTCATAAGCAAAAATTTAAGTGGTGACAGAAAACATTCTAAATAAGCAATTTTCACCAAAAAATGCTAAGGTGGAGTACACGGAGCTGTAATGGAAAGCATAAAGTGCAGATTTTTCTTGCACTTCGTTATTTCTAAATGGATTTCAAAAGACATGGAGGCGTACAGTAATCAGAAAAACGCGAACATGAATTGTATGTATAGTCTTGCGAATGGGAATGCACATAAAACCAAAAGTTTGTGCTGGTAACGTTTCCCAAAAATACACGGGCCAGACCGAAATATGCTCGAGCGATTGCATCGGTGCCTGTGTGAAACGGTATCCTTTGTCACCGGCATGCATGATACAGGGCGTGGCAGGAATGTGCAGACACCACAATTTGAAGAGAACATTCTGTAAAGAGGGGAAGATCGTCCGGATATTTGCACACGAGAAGTTTACTGTGCCATAAATGTGCTCCACTCGATTATTTGGGGAATTCTACGAGACGAAGGATTACACTCCTACCATGTACAAAAAGTGCAACCCTTGATTATTGCAGATTATGCGCGACATGTAGAGTTTGCACTTTGGGTTTTGCAACAGCTGTCAACGCAATCTGATTTTAGTGCACATGTGCTATTCACGGATGAATGCTCCTTTATTCGTGAAGGCATTTAGAATACGCACAACCTTTAAGTGAGGGCATCTAGAAATCCGTAAGACACGTGTTTTCATGAGTATCAGAAGCGTTTCAGCGTTAATGTTTGGGCTGGAATTGTGAATGACCATTTGATCAACCCATATCTTCTACCATTCCGATTGGATGGTAGATCATACCTCACATTTTTACAAGTGGTATTACCAGAATTACTTAAACCTATTGCGTCAACGTACAAGCACGTATGTGGTTCCAGCACGACGCAGTACCACCCCATTTCAGCTTGAATGTGTGGAGCGGTAGAAGTGGATCCACACCTTGACCTGACACTCATCTGATCTCTCCTGTCGGTACTTTTTCCTATGGAGCCATTTGAAAAGTCTCGTCTACGAAATCCCCATCGACTCCGACGAGGATATAGTTGCCAAGATTTCTATTGCTGCCGGCGCAGTTTGAGAAATGTCAGGTGTGTTTGAAAAAGTGCGTCACTGTTTACATCGCAGGTGTAACGTCTGCAATAACACAGGTGATTGCTCTTTTGAGCAGTTTCTGTAATTTTGCAGCACATGCTGTGAATAAAATTATTCAGTATCTCTTCTAGAATTTTCGTGTTTTGTTTTTTCCTGTGACAGTAACTTTTAGTGGTTCATGGATTGCTCTCCGCTTATGTATTGTACGGTCACCGATAGTGACAACTCGCCGTGGCAGCAATCAAATTTTGATTTGGTAGCAAATGATTACCAAATCAAAACTAAGTAATGAATTAATGTCAAATTTGTCTCTGCTCCGTTTAATAGATGGCAGCACCCAGTGGTACCAAAAAAATAATCTTACTGATGCCATAGCTCTTCAAATACAAATACTTTTCAAGCAACTCTCGTAAATGGGATCACGAATTCATCAGAGTAAAATCAAAGAAAAAAACAAAGTACAGTCAAATATTTTTTAACCATATTTCCTGTATTAAAAAGACCTTAAATATTAATTAGTTACATACATGCATAGTTTTGGATAGATTCATTTTTATAAAGCTATTTTTCTCTGTTTGGTAATTCTCTAATATCCTTTTTATTGAACTAAATTACTCGTTACCGAATCCTTTCATATAAGAATACTCTTCAAGATTTTAACCATTTTTCTAATAGTCAAATGGTTTATCTTAATGGTTTTGCCGATATCTAGTAACTTTTTTTGTTACCCGGAAGAAGAATTTATGCTATTGTGACGATAGAATAATAATTTTGGTTTAAATTTTTTTTGTTGTACTTAGCTATTTAAATTTCCAATCGCGTTTTCTTCGATTCTGTGCAAAATTTTAATTTTTACTTAAACAAACTTTTAGCTTCTCGTTTGAAAAATTAACCTAAAATGCAGTTTTTATGTGAAAATTTCCTTGATTAGGAATTGAATTCTATAGGGGGAACTATTCGTCAAGCTGAATTCATTTCAGATACTCAGAATATTTTATTTTATCATAATCTTTGCCATATTTTTGAATTACAAATATTCTCTGTAGCATATTAATAGCTAACATTATACTTTTAAAATTACATTAAGTTTATTTTGTTAAATTTCACTAATTCATATTTTTTAAAAATAAAATGGATGCACAAATTATCAAAAATTTATATGTAACAGGTCAATTGAAAAGTCCCGGCCTGACACATAGATGACGCTACTAGAATTAAATCCATATGTTTTTTAGTTAGCCCTAACCCTCAAAAGATGCGTGTATAAATTTGACAGTTGTCGGAATTATAGCATTTTGAGTGAAGCAACTTTTGTTACTGTGAAAAAAATGGATAAAAATGAATTTCGCGTGTTCATAAAATATTGCTTTTTGAAGGGAAAAAATAGAGTTGAAGCAAAAACTTGGCTTGATGCCAAATTTCCGGACACTGCTCCAGGAAAATCAACCATCAAGGATTGGTATGCTCAGTTTAGACGTGGTGAAATGAGCACCGAAGACGGTGAACGCCCAAAAGAGGTTGTTACCGACGAAAACATTAAAAAAAATCCACAAAATGATTTTGAATGACCGTCAATTGAAATTGAATGAAATAGCAGACACACTAAAGATATCAACTGAACGTTTACATCATATCATTCACGAATATTTGGGTATGAGAAAGCTCTGTGCAAAGTGGGTGCCGCGCGAGCTCACTTTTGACCAAAAACAACGACGAGTTGATGATTCGGAGCAGTGTTTGAAGATGATCAAGCGTAATAAACCCGAGTTTTTGCGTCGATATGTGACAATGGAGGAAACCATCATTTCACTCCGAAGTCCAATCGACAGTCATCCGAGTGGACTGCACACGATGAACCCGCTCCAAAGCGTGGGAAAACTCAACAGTCGGCTGGCAAGGTTATGGCGTCTGTATTTTGGGATGCGCATGGAAAATTTTTATTGACTATCTTGAAAAAGGAAGGACCATCAACAGAGACTATTACATAGCGTTATTGGACCATTTGAAGGACGAAATCGCCGAAAAACGGCCGCATTTGAAGAAAAAGAAAGTGCTGCTTCACCAAGACAGTGCACCGTGTTACAAGTCAGTGAAAACGATGGCAAAAATCCGGGAATTGGGCTTCGAATTTCTTCCTCATCCCCCGTATTCTTCAGATCTGGCCTCCATCGACTATTTCCTGTTCTCAGATCTCAAAAGAATGCTCGCCGGGAAGAAATTTTTGTCGAATGAAGAGGTAATCGCCGAAACTGAGGTTTTTTGAAGCAAAGGACAAATCGTACTACAAAAATGGTATCGAAAAGTTGGAGGGTCGCTATAATCAGTTTATCACCCTCGAAGGGAATTATGCTGAATAAAAAAAAACTAATTTTGCCAAAACAATGTGTTTTACTATGGTAGGCCGGGGACTTTTCAATTGACCTGTTATAAGAAATATTTCAGTGGAAATGAACAAAATATTTTAATTCTAGTTGAGTATTCAATTAGCATTTTCTAAATTTCTAGCAGAACTACATCAAAAAATCTGGAAAATTATGTTTAATTATGATGAAATTGTTATTGATACTTATTTTAATTACAATCCTGAAAATTCAATCAGGGTCTTTAATTACCAACAATAGATAATGTTTCATTAAGTATTGATGTGTGGATCGAAATTGTAGTATGAAATTTCTTCAAATTAAATTATAGCACAAAGAACGAACATGTAATATTAAACATTGAAATGTAGACATAAATTTTGCATTAAATGAGCGAATACACAAATTAAATTAAAGTAAATTCAGTATTCCAAGTCTTTAAACACATATTAAACAATCATCTTTTGAATTAATAATGTTCATATAGAATTCTGTTTAATATTATACAAATTTTATATAGAGAGTGGTTCAGAAAGTACCTGATTTTAACGTCATATGGCGATTATAAGGCACGTTTCTATTAGCATAGTGCGCAAATAGAAACTATCTTTGGTGCTATCTTTTAGATGGCACCAAAATAAATTTGATATTCATGGGTTAGTTAAGATTGCTGAAGTTTCGAATTACTATAATCATTTTGCGGAAAATGATTCCTGAGTGACTTCAATGTGAACTATATTCATCAATATACACCAAGCAAAAATCAAAAGAACCAATTGCTTCCGGTGAAACTGCTTCAAAGAAGACGAAGATGGTCTCCTTGGCCGGAAAAGTATGGCTACGAATTTTGGGATGCGAAGGGCGTCGTACTAATGCACTTCTTAGGAGAAGGAAAATGATCCCTGAGTGACGACATCCGATTACATTCCTCGTCTGTCGACTTAAGTTCAAGCACAGGCCAAGTAAATAAAATAGCCAATTCGCTTTAAATATGTGTTTGTTTGAAATTAAAATAAGAACGGATCTGTAGTACACTCAAACAGTTTACTTCCTTTATCCTCGAGTACTTCAATGTTTTCGAAAGTATCAAAGAATTCGCTTTCCGGAATACGTTGCGAATACTTCCTTCAATTACTCCAACAACTTTGAGTCCCAATCTCCTCGAATCCTCTATACACACCGGAATACTTCCACACACATCGCACTAACACTCTTTTTTTTTATTACCGCAGTCTTAATAATAATCAATTCAAATATCTGTCATTTTTATACGATTTATTTATACGTATTCACGCCACATTCAAAGTTTGTTTAATTTGTATCACGTTCCATTTGATCGGAAAGAACCTGGGAATTCTTATATAAAACCAAGAAGAAAAATCTGATGTTAGTTGAAGGAGAAAATTCGCGAATAGCTCATTTTACAAATGCTTTAGTGTGTTATCCCATATATTTTTTTTTTCTCACACACTTCCCATCAACAATACAATATTTCCCGTTCCTAATACGGGTAAATTTTGAACTTCTATAATTTCGAAAACGTATTTTTGATGTAACTTACGAACTACACATCGAAGATTAAATCCTTAAGAGTCGCAATTTAATAATTAGATTGTGATTATAAGTTTATTTGCGACTCTAGATTTTAAACTATTTTGAAATTTTGTAATGTTCCTTCTGTTGCTTGATTCTATTGATAAAAAAAATCTAACCTGTTTAGTTACTGTTATACTTAGCTTTCTAAAAGCTTAAAAATTGCAACAAAATTTCCCTTAAGGCTCCCGTCTACCGGCAACTTTGATTTCGTGAATGTAATGTTAATCCTACAGAATTTCTACTTTAGCTCTCAAATCCTTATTATTCTATTTATTTGAATACGATAAGTACATCTGGAAGAGCAAACTTTAATGAAGGCTTCTGCGGATATACTTCCCCTCGATTCTTAAAAATATATTCAAATATTTTTTAAACACTGGAAAACTCATAAGCGAATCATTAAAATAGAAGTAAAAACATTTTTAAAAATTGGAGGAAGAAAGTAATTCCGCAGAAGCCTTCATTATTTTTTGCTCTTTCAGAAGCACTTTATTACGTTCAAGTAGATCGAATAGAGAACAAAAGTAGAAAGTCCGTACGATTAACACTACGTCCACGAAATCAAAATGGCCGGGAGACGGGGGCCTTAAGGCTGTTCATTGATTAAAAATAAGTGGTAATAAATTGTTAATTGATAAAACTAGTGCATTAGTAATTGGTAAATATTTTATTTTGCAAAGTGGAACAAATTTAGGCAGATGCACACATGGCAATGATATTTATTTTTTATAATATCTATTCATAATTCATGACAAAGAAGGAAACGATTAGTTAAAATGTAATACTAGTTCAAAAAAATACCTTATAAAAATAAAAAAAAATTGCTTTGTACTTGGAGATTAATTTAAAAATAATTAATCATTTTTAACCTGCTGATTAATGAATAATTTACCTCCCGACAGGAATTCTAAAAGTGATTGATAATTAATTTAAATAAGGTGTTTTTTTAAAAAAAGTTCCCAGATTTTGAATTTTGTACTGTACTTTTCAAAGCATTTTTTATAAGCTGCTTTATTTGTAGCATGTTTTGGCAAGAAAACCGTCAGATAATTCTGATTTTAATTTGAAATGTTAAACTAATTTCCAATCAATTAATTTATTGAATTATTTTTTTAAATACAATAAACACAATTTTTAGCTAAAAATGCATTTTTGAAAATAACATGTCCTAAAGGGGATTTTATTGGTTAATTCTGGAAATAGTTTTACTAAACCATCTATCTGTGTTGCATATAACGGTGTTTTGGGGTAAAATGATAAAAAAGTTGTTTACAAAACTGAGAGATACGTTTTTCATAATCATGTTTCCTTCAACTTTAAGAAATCGGAGGAAAGTGATTTTTAAAAACGTTTTAATCAATATTTGTTTAAACTTAAAATTTAAAAAAGTATGTATTACTTTCCTTAAAAGAATAAAGTTGATTTTTTTGCAAAACATGGAACTGACGACTCATGTAAAAAATACGCTTATTTTAACAATTTAATTAACTCTAGTATTAGTTATATTAAAACGTGCGAATTAAATACCTAAGTCTAAAATTTTAAGTGATTAGTTTTCTGCTTAGTATTGACTTTCATATGTTAAGTAACTTTCATATGTTTAGTATCAACTTCATTGCAAATAATGTTTGTAGTTGATTATTTTTCATAAAATTTTGAAATTAAAATATGAATAAAAGAACTTAAAGATTTCATAAAAATGCTATATTAATTTTTTTCTTACCAAAAAATTCATTCACGCACTCCTTTACAAAAGTTTCGCTTTTCTCTTATTTAATAACTTATAAATGAGGCATGTATTAAATCAGATAACTCATTAATTAATAATTAATGAAATTTAATAGTAGATAATAATAATTCAAGCAAGACAAAAATTCTAATAATCATTCGGAATACTGAATTCGGAATCATCTGGAATTTTTACAAAAACAAAATAATACCTCAGAGATAAAAAAAAAAAATATCTATCATATATTTAAATAAAAATAAACGATAAACTATTGAATTCAAAAAGATTTTAAATTATTGAAAAGACTCTAATGAATTATCAAGGGATACTTAAAGCAAATTATAAATTATTAAACATATAGGTAAACTTAGCACCGCAATAAAAATATAAGTTAAATTGTAAAAACCCTTAACAATTTTATTGTACGGATAAATTAAAATATATAATCAAACGTAACATCACAAATTCGAACAATATTGAAGGGGGGGGGACCGTCTGATTTTGTAAAACGGGTTTAACAAAAAATATTTATTTAGCTCCTCTGTAGGTTCAATGTTATGTAATACAATTTTATTGGATGATAAAACAATAGAAGAAACACTATAAATGATACTACTTTGCTGCAATATCCAAATAGCTTGATTTCAAAAAATTTCGAGAAAGAAATCGGATTAAGAACATATAGTCTTAGTCTTAGAAAAAAATAGGTTGCATGACAATATTTAAAAAATTCAAAATATTTGACTCGATTTTTGGTGGCAATTATTGCATTTCTCATATCATAAAAATTCAGGTAATGCTTTATTCAATACTTTAAAAAATGAATTTTACGCAATTTTTACATAAATATAATATGAATTTTAAGAAAATATTTTTTAGAATTATAATATAATTTGACAGTTTGCATTCATTATTAGAAAAAACAAGAATAAATATTAATATAATCAGCGAAGCATGCATAAAAGCACAGTCACAGACCTCTCCCTCCTCCTTATACTTAATGTACATAATAATTCCTAGATTTACGGCTGTCATACCAACCCGCCAAACATTTTGCCTTTATTACCAAACACATTACTATTTACCAATTGTTCAAAAAAGATGAATAAGAATAACTTCCGAAAGTGGATGGATCATAATGCTTTATGTTGCTTCAGTATATTTAAAACAATGAATCATGATTTTAACATTCACTTTTGTCACTAATTCTTTTATTAGCCACCCAAGGGGCTATTGTTTTAGTTAACCCAAAAATGTTGTGCCTGAACACTTTTCAAAATTTTATCTTGTTTTTGCGTATATTTTTGATGCCTGCTTTCACCAGTAACGAACTTAATTTTCAAAAATACGTCATAATAAATTTCTCCTATTTTTTTTATTGGATTGAAATAAAATTTATGCAATATATGTCTGATATCTGCTTTCACCGCTAATGAACTCAATTTTCAAAAATAGGTCGTAATAAATTTCCCCAATTTTTTTATTGAATTAAAGTGAAACAAATATAAAAATTGAGTATTTTTTTTTTTAATTTTCGATTTATGTATTTCCTTAAATCATATGTTAACTGGAATCAAGATATGACTTTTTTTGCCTTAAGAATTTCAAACTACGTCTTTTTATTTTGGCTTCCTTCTTAGAAGGTTTTGGGGTCAAATCATTTTAATATTGATTTACTTTTATTAGCCTCCCTAGGAGCTATTGTTTTAGGTGGATCACATCTGGCGTACCAGATCGCTTTTCAATTTTTTTATCCCTTGCTTCAATTTTAATTGCATTTACCTTAAATATATTCAACTTAATAATTTATCATTTACTTTAATTTTAATTGCATTTATTTTAAATATATTGAATAATTTTTCGTTTGATTTAATTTTAATTACATGTAGCTGACATAAAATTCAATTTAATAATTTATAGTTTGTTTAAAATTTGATTACATGTAGCTGATATAATATTCAATCTAATAATTTATCGTTTGTTTTAATTTTCGTTACATTTAGCTTAAATATATTTAATTTAATAATTTATCTTTTCCTATCTTTTATTTTAATATCGGAAAAGTTTGCTATTGTACATTTCTCGATATTTCATCGTTTACTTTAATTCTTATATTTAATTAAGTAGTTGAATAATAATTATAAAAAGAAGCTTATCTTGGGTGGCTAAATGTATTCTTTACAAAATTTGCATAGAACTTATTTTAATTTTTTTATTAGATGAATAAATTTTAAAGTCTTAATGTGACGTTGGGCTATTCGCGGTTTCTCTTCACTAACCTTGGGGACTTTTAATTGAGATTGATTGCTTTTGCTAAACAACCTTTGCCCAACCAAAAATGAAACGTGATTATGTAAAGCAGGTAGAAATGAAGTGAAGCAGGATAGTTAGGAAATATATAAACTCAGAGTGAGAGTCGCGATAGGGAGGTCGAAGTAAGGGTTGAATGGTTCGAGAAGTTGAGATTGAGTGAATCCAGTGTTCAACAATTGTTCCAGTCGGAGTTGAAGTCGGAGCCGAGAATTGTTACAAGTTATCTGCTGGTTAATGTATGCTTAAAGTCAAGATAGTCTTAGTGGTAAGAGTCTGTTAGATTACTACTGGTAGATTGAGTTAAAATAGTTAAGGCCTTGTCCGGGAGAGCATTTATAATTGTCGTTATATTAGCAACCAAGTAATAAATATTATGATATGTGTTCTAACGTCTCTTTGATCAACTTATTGGATTTTAATGTTAAAACATTGAGTTTAGCTATGGCACAAGAGGCAAGCAGGAACGGGCAGCCGTCACACGGATTATAGATAAAGATTTCAAGTTGTAACCATGTATCAACGATAAATGTGTTGATCTTAGTCACTTTTAATGTTCTAAAATCTCCCCAACATCTGTGAGTGGGAAATTTTAAGACCTATAAGACATTGCCAAGACTTTGTTTTGCTACCATACTTAAAAAAAAAAAAAAAAAAAAAAAATGAAATTCACTTGAAATGTTGAGTCAATTAACATTTGCATCATTTAAGATGTTAAAGTTTTTTTTATAGAAATTATTAAATAACGTATTTTCCATTTATTAATTCAATATATCATTTGATAAACATTTGCTTAAACTTTGCATAAGAAGGAAATGTTAAAAAAGATAAATTTTTAAGTGAGTTTGGACATCTCAAGATCATATTAAGAAACGATTGTATATATTAACGATTGCGTTATGAACGATTGTGAAACTTCCAAATGTGTATATTATATACATTTCCAGTTTATCTTTGAATATAGCTTAAAACTTGCATCTGAAATCAAAAGTCTGCTTAAAATGAACCAATATTGGTTATAAACCATCCAAATTTGGTAATAAATTTCTTACTTAACTTACTAACAATTGAAAATACAACTTTAATTAAAAAGACACATGCAGGAGCAACTTATGTGTGTGTGGCTACTAATTTAACTAATTTTTAAAGCAAAAGTTTATTTTAACGTGTTTAGGGGAGGGGTTGAACACAAACTCTCTCTACCATTATTTACTCATCTTCCAACATCATTGATCATTCTTTAAATTCTCTCATTTCTATTCGAAATAGTTTTCCCATCAGATTAGGAACAAACATAGATAAATTAATTATGTCTCCAACAGAGATTTGCTAAGATCTATGTTCATTGTCTTAGTAGTATATTCTGAAGAATGAGCGTGGGTGCTTAAAGCTGTGGAAATTGTCTTGTAAATCATAATTAAAGTATCCTTATGACTATCACCAAATGAACCCAATGGAATGTGTAAATAAGCATCTGAAAATTATTTTCGAGTAAATATTTAGTTATCTTAACTTTCATGATGCATTTTTTTTATAAATATTCAAATATATTATGCTCACAATTAGATTTAATTTATCTCCATTTGAAGTGTTCTATATTTGAGATTAAATGCTCATATTTTGTGTTCAGTGGTTTCAATGAATTACGTATGATTTTGTATCAAACCTATTTTTGAAGTACAGAAAATTTCGCTCGATTACTCGGAGTCTTAATTATCTAAATTATGAGTTAAATGAAGCAATTAAAACAAAATTAAATAACTAATATGTTATTTAACCCATTAACTGTCAAATGTTTTTTGAAACTTTTGGTAGGATAAGTTATGTATATCACAAAGTGATGTGTAACAATATAATTATATTCAGCTTATATGTTTTGTCTTGAAAATATTTGATTTTTTTGAAAATGGGTATCGTTATAAAATGAACAAGAAAAATCATTTTAATAAGAAGTGAAAGACTGAGTAAGTAACAGATTATTACTATTAACTCTAAGTTACATATTTATCTACAGTATATTTCATAAAAATATAAAAGCAAAACTTAAAATATAATGCTTCAAATATGACAATTCTGTTCTGGTCAACTTACAGACGAATTTCTAATTTGTTCCTTTACTGTTAAGAAACTAAGTACTGAATATACACTTCCAGCTACACACAATATTGACTGATATATATAGAATGAAACTAAACTGTCCGCTTACTAAATATATTTTTCGCACCGAGTGGTGCATGTACAATTCCAAATCTCCAAATAGGGAACGTGGCAACTAATGAGTCAAGTCGCGACTAAAAATCCAAAAAAATTAATAGGAAAGACAGATGAATTCGACATCAAAGTATTTCCATCAAATAGATTTTATTTATTACTAATATCAAAAGTATCTTATAGAAAAAAATCCAATATAATTTTAAGAGAAAAAAGTTCAAACTAAAATACCATTCAGAACATTTATGTCCATTAACTGATTTCAGGAATTGGATGTGATTGTGACTATTTATTAACTTCTCACTGCAAAGCAACGCGAGGGCAATTGGCAATGAACTTCTGAGCTGGCACCTCTTTCTTCAAACTTCAACACCACGCTAATGGAAGGGCTCGTGAACTCGATCATATTTAACGTGCATCAACCCTAATATAAGGCGGATCTTGAGTGTCAACAGGGGTCGAACTTTCGACTCGACTAAATGTCGGTGGAAAGCCCGTGACCATGACCACTTAGCTACTGAGGCAGTTTCTTAGTTTTGAATTAAAAATCTTGCGCAGAAAATAATAGTCATTTTAATAAATTGATAGTTTAAAATTTTCGTTGATAAATATTTAAAATAAAAATTCTCTATTTTATTAGCTTTTTGCATAACAATTTATACATATCGCTGTACATGTAGTTCTATCATTAGAACTTCGTTGATCCACACCGGTAAGAGGCTATTTGCGACGAACCTCGTAATTTTGACTATGAAGTTACTAGGTCGATACCTGAGATTGCACTTCAGTCTCCTAGCTTTCACACCACGCCAAGGGAGGACTTGAGACTTCAAACACATTTAACTTGCCTCAGCCCCGTAACACGACGAGTCAGTTGTGGCATTAGACTCGAACCCATGACTCGACAAAAACAACACTGACCGCGAGTACAGGACCATGACCACTATGCTACCGCGGACTGAAGGAATCGGTTATGAAGGATGTAGAGAGCAACAAAGGTCTATTATCCTTTCTAAAAACATTAATTTATTTTATATTCCTTTTTCTGTTAAAATATTCAAAGCACTTGCTTATTAATCAGTGCTTGGACCAAAAGAACTCGGGAGAAAATAGTGCATCGTGGTCTACCTTGAATTTATTTCAGAGCTTGTTACCATATGAGGCGTGTATTTTCTGTAAAATAACAGAATATGTTCAAGATAATTTATTCGGTTTCAGGTACTATACATAACATTATGCTATAAATAAATATTTTTATGCATTCGGGAATGAGAATCATTTTGTTCAACACCAGAGAGATTAGACTCTCCGCTATTACGTTTTTCGTACTATCTGTATTCAGGATGCTGTCTAAAATTTCAAAACATTTTCTGGAAATTCTTTTCGGGGCATTTTTCATTCTGTGTATGTAAATGCTTGTGTAGATACCTTCTGAGATAATCCAGTATAATAAATTCATATACAATGTATTCCTATAAGTACAATAAATTCGTTTGTAGAGCTTGCATGACCATTTAGATGTTCATTTCTAAATATTTTTGAGCGTCTTCGAATTCTAAGTAAAATCAATTTATTACCATAATCTGATTGTGTATGCAATTTTGCTAGCTGGTCTATGAATTACTAAAGAGTATTGATTTGGGTAATTCTCTAGAGCAAACAGAACTCTGTAACTACCAGATTAAATTTCTGGATTTTGTTTGACTCCATCAGGACATTTAAAGCTTGGAAAATGGTTAGTGTTTCTGCCTTAAAATTAAAATTGTTGTAATTTGTTCTGTATGCAAGTGATACAGTTTGCGTATTAAGTACGATATTATTTATTATAGGTTGACTTTTTCAAGAGTATATGTAGCTGTAATGAAAATAATATCATTATCTGTGAAACATTTCATTAAGTAATTTACTTATAGTATGAATTGGTAAATGTTTATATCGGAAATTGAATTCATTTGTAAATTTTTTACATGGAAGACACGGGAAACTCAGCAATATATTGGAATTGACTTGATTTGCTCACTATTACGTTAAAATTATGGAAAATATTGATGACGTTGTTTTCATCTTCCTCCAGTATTTTTAGATTAAATTTCCGTGGCCTATATTGAGATGTACTGAATAAAAGTTTCCGTTTGATATATGAGTTTTTCTAATTGAATTGGGAGAATTTATTTTCCAATTTCTTATTTTTTGGAGGGTGAATTTCCCGTATAGCCAATTTTAAAATCATATTGTTTCGGGTACGTTGTGAATACTCAAAGTGTTTCGGAGATTTTTGTTTTGTATGATAGTCAAGGGAGTCAAAATTTTCTTTCGATAAAACAAAATGATTTAAAAATGCTGGATATAAAATTTTTGATTATTTTGATAACATTTTTCAGCTATCTCTCAGAACTTAGTGTTTACATGAAACCCTTCAATTAGACATTTAAATTGTTTTACCTCCCCCCCCCCCATTTAAACCAAACCTTAAGTTTTAATTTTCATTTGATTCATTATAGATACATGTTGATATTTTTTGAAAAAACATACGCCTAGATATTTGACGGGAGATTGTCATATGAATGAGAATCCATGCAAAATAATATTAGGACATGTGTGTATCTTTTGTGTGACTTTACTACAGAGGGAAGCATTGGTAAGTTTCTTATATCAATACCATTGAAAAATAATTTCTAAGACATTTTATAATATTCTATAGACAATGAAAGAAATGTCATGACAACCATGTGTATAAAAGCAGTACGTGAGAACTGCTTTAGACATTATCTTTTCATTTAGAGTTTACCTTTCTTTTTGTTTATCTACGAATTAGATGCAGATATGTTTTGTGGACACAAGTGTGTGTTGTGTATTTTGTTTATTACTGCTTAGATTTTATTCAGAACGCTTCCAGTCGTCTTGTAACGGCTGCCCATTCCGGGCTGCCTCTTGTGCCATAGATAAATTTAATGATTAAACACTAAGACTCAATAAGTCAAGCAAAGAGACACTAGAACAATAATTACGCAATTTATTAACTTCTAGTTAGTATAACAACAATTATGAATGCTCTCCCGGGCAAGGATTTAACTACCTTAACTGAACCCACCAATAATAATCTAACAGACTCTTACCACTAAGCCTTCCTCGACTGCAACTCAGGCTCCGGAACAATCGTTGAACACTGGAAAAACTAAATCTCTTGAATCACTCAACTTTTAATTCAATCATCAACTTCAACCTCTCTTTCCACCTCTTTCAACTCCTCCTTCAACCTCTCTATCGCGACTTTCAGTCGGAGTTTATATATTTCCTAACTCTCCCGCTTCACTTCATTTCTACCTGCTTTCTATCTACACATTCACGTTTCATTTTTGGTTGGGCAAAGGTTGTTTTGCAAAAGCAATCAATCTTAATTAAAAGTCCCCAAGGTTAAAAAAAATCGAAGTGAAGAAAAATCGCGAATAGCCCAATGTCACAGTCTTCTGCTGATATGCATCCATATCTCTTATTCTGAGAAACTAAAGTCTTAACATGCAGGAGTACCGATTGCCTCCCACTCACATTTTTGTGCATCAAACCATCCGTTACTATTGACACCGATTTCGTTTTTTTTTCTCAGTGGCATTAATAACCGCCTACACTACTACCGTTCTACAGTTTATGTGTGATTATTCTATAGTCTGTGTGAGTTTAGCCTACATGACATATTAGACATAAAAGTATTATCTTAAGTCTATAAATCTTTCCTTTTATTTCTGGATACAAATGCGGTAGATTTGTTTCAGGTATATGTCAAAGCTTTTGTTTTTCCTCCAATAAATTTGTAATTTATGTTATGATTATATACTTTTTTCAAGTTCTTAGTATGAGCTCCGTTTCGTTTTTTTAGAAGTTATAAAGTATTTATAAGCTTCTGTGTTCATCATGGTTTCATTTACTATAAATCCTGTTAATCGAAATCCGTTATCTGAGAACTTGAGGGACACATCTTGAATCCCTTCCAGGAATTCAAACAAAATAAGGAAACTAAAATGGTTGACGTAACAAAGTCCAATTGATAAATAGAGATATAAATTCCTATATCTCTATCTCAAATAATAATGATGAGAAAAAAAAATATTGAGGGTCAACAATATAAGAACAGTCGTTTACACACACAATCCATAGCTGAAACTTCAGAAGGAAAAAAAAATTATCACCCGTGTTTCATTACCAAACAGAATAGAATATTTTTTAACACGCTGTCATTCAGTAAGCAGATAATAGCATAACATTAATTAAATCTTGTAGTATCTTCCCTTCATTATTTAACTCTACAAATACCATAAATGCTAATAAAATAATTAAAAAATAAAATAAAATATTTAATAAATAAAATAAAATATTTAATAAATAAAATAAAATATTTAATAAATAAAATAAAATAATTACTAAATAGTCTATAATGTCACAAATCACTTGATGAGTCATTACAAAAACGACAACATAGCTGACTAGCTATTTTGATGGATTATTTAACCACTGTCAAATATATATATATATATATATATATATATATATATATTAATAAAGCATGTTCCATGTACTAATTTTAAAAAAATAAAATAATCTAATATTTATTTAACTCAAACAAAAAAATCATATGAACTAATTATATTTAACTCGAAATGTTTAAAAAAAATTAAGAAAAAAGAACGACATACAAAAGAATCAAATAAAAATCAAATCCTTAACTAAACTTAAAATAAAAAAAATTAAATAATTTTTAATTTTTTTATAACTATCAACAATTCGATTCATATTTCATTGATCGAAAAATACTTTTTTATGTAATTAATAGTTAATTAACAAAGACTTTACATGAAATAGTAAAAGTCCTGCATATTAATGAAATAAATTAATGCGCCTTCTAACTCGAGCAAGAGAAGTAAAAAGGGACAGAAATATTTCGTTTTAATTTAATTTACAAGAATGATGATTGTAGCAAAATTATATAAAGCCAAACTGAAGAATTACAAATGAGTAACAATTTTACAAACTTTTTTAAAAAACCATAGCTACAAAAAGAGTTGAAGCATAACAACACCAGATGCTCCTGTACGAGAAAAGGTCATTAAATTATTGAAGGTTTACACATTGAGCTTCGATATATCATATTAAGAAGCGATTATGCGAATTTTAGAACGTGATGCACACACACATTACGTATTACTATAAATATGATACCATTTACACACACACACACACACACACACACACTTTTCTCTCTTTTTTTTCTTTTTTCTCTCTTTTTTTTTTTGACATTAAGTTCGCACCTTTTCCGAGCATTGACATATTTTATATCCGTTGTGTACACATCTGATATTCGACCCTGGGTCTGAATCGTCCAATTCGTCATCTGTGTCATTCAATAGACGCCGAATTGCTTAAGCTGACAATTCTTTCGGCCTACTCATATTTGTTACAGGTATGAAAGAAAAAAACGACAAGCCTTGAGAAAGGAGTTTCAATATATAGTACTTCAATAATAGTACTGAGTATTCAATGAAAATATAGATATTTCTTTATAATACTTAATCAAAATTAAATTATACTAGCAATATTAATGTAATATTGTAATGCATTAAGGATCAATATAGCGAACTCGTGATGATACTGAAGTATCATATCATTATCAGTTAGATATAATTTGTTAAAAACAGAAATGAATAAGATTTGAAATAATCTATCATTCGGATAATCCAATATATCAATATTTTGCTGTCAGATGTTAATTCTTCCGAATTCACCCATTGCAATAACATTCCTATTTTTCTTAATGTCTGGAGCTGTTCAGATTTTAAAATTTTTTAACTTGATTAATTCCTTATTGGCTCTTTGGAAAATTTGTTTGATGGCTTAATTCCAACTAGTCAACAAATAGCTGAAATATTTTTTCTTTGAGTACTACAAAATTCTCAGAAATTTAATATCTTTGCATTACAATATTGTCCTACATCAAATGAATCTTTAAATAAAATATTATATGCTTTCATAGAAAAGCTGAAAGTTTTGAAATCCTATTTAAAATGTAATCATGATTTTGAAACTTGAACTATATCATGAGCTATTTAAAGCTGATTTGTTTACTAAAATTTCTTCTGAAAATAAAAGAAAAAGAGAATAAATTTAATTTAGAGATTTCAAAGGTTATCGTAATAATGAATGAAATATAAGAGTCAACATAATTGAATTAATCCATTTCTAAAATTAAAGAAACTCACTAAGCAACAAACATGACTGAAAAATTCTAACATCAAAGAAATCTATATAATCTATGTATGTCTAATTCATTACACTTCTCATCTTTATCTAATTTATCTAATCATGTTTCATTAGGTTGGGAAGAAGCTGTAATTGTATGCAATTCATATTACAAAATCTGACCTAGATTAGTGTGGAGAAAATCTTTCATAACCCAGCGTTACTCGCTCAATGTTCTTCTTTAATAATATTGACAATTCAAAATAATTTCCCACTAACAGATAGCAGCAGAGTCTTTTCCCAATAAATTGTTCCCAGTCAATTTGTCAAAGTACCTTATTTTATTCTCTCGCTACCCTTTATTAGGATTGCATTCAGATTGAATTTTCGTGGCAATCTCTAAAATTACTATCAAAATGAGCAGTTTAGTCAAAGTTAATACATTTGTATTGTAATTTTGTAATTTATATAGTAATAGAAAATATGGTACATAATTATTCTAGTTATATGCTTTACTGAGACATTATTGTCCCAAAGGTTATGAAAATAAAAACCAGCACTTGTTTAAATAATATATTAGTTTTTTTTGTTAATGTTTGTGCTCGAGTGTAGTAAAAAAGGCTGAGAGTTTTTTCCAATTTCTTAAAAGTAAAACCTTTATATAATCTTCAAAAGAAATAATTATGAAAAACATGCGACACAAAAAACACTTTGTCAGAAGTGGGATTCGAACCCACGCCCACAAATGTGGACTGCGACCTGAACGCAGCGCCTTAGACCGCTCGGCCATCCTGACAGAAACTTATGTGTTTAGTTCCATTCAAATTGATATGCTGGAAAAAATACCATACTAAATTTTTTCTCTTTGTGACGCTTTAAGATAGATATATTCTACCTATTTTTCTTTTCTTTTTTTTCATTTCATATGACCTTATTAAATGATACCGCTTTTGTATTCTTTCCCCCCTTTGGATTGGTCGTAATGTGAAATATTGGAAACAACATATCCGGTTAAATATGTGTCGGCAGTCGACTATAAACATGATGAGTATTAAGCTAGTATAGTAAACTTTGAATTCCTTAATTTTGAATTTATGCAATGTTTTAAAATTTCATGAGAGATGTTAGCGAAGGCAAAATAAAATACTTGAGCATCACATCTTGCCACGAAGTCCAATTGCTTTTATTAGCGAGCGGTGCGCATAAATGTAATTAAATTTACTCACAACAAGTCTTACGAAAATAAAGAATTAAGCATACCATTCGAATTCAAACTTAATCATTTGCCATGTAGAGGCCTTGCGGTGTATTGGTAGACATAATATAAATTCCTTGTTGTATAATTAATGAAATTTATTTCGCTCTGTTGTGCCTTTTCTCCGTTTGTTTCCTTATTTTTAGGGTTTTCCTCAAACATGGTAGTTAATACGAGGTTATGTTGAAAACTTATACCTCCACGGTCATAACCCTTTCATTTTTGCCCGATTTTAACAATTTTTACTGTATTCCAAAGTTACATGTTTCCAGTATGATATGCATTATTTACTTTTCGATATAGTTTCTATCCTTTTGCACGCACTTGAATCATGACTTGACAAGTCCTAGAACGCTACCATTTGAAAAACTCAAGGGAACGGTACCCATCAATCTCCTAGATGAAGTGAACTTCTACCTGCTTAAAACATAACTTCAGAAAAAAATATTACCTGCAAATGGTTTCAGAATTCTGGATCTGGAAATAATTTAAAATCAATACTTTATTTATTTTCAAAGCAATCTTTACACATGCCTGCGTGATGTTCACCGCACATAGCTCTAGAACACGTTAGACAAAATTTGCCCGTCATTCTGTGCCAATTATATGGGCAAAATGCACAAATTTTCCTTTTTTATATTCAAATTGTTCTGCAGATTGAATGTCCTTCTCCAGGTTTAAAACTTCATACGTAATTATTCTTGTTGATCGAGACAAAGTTTGCAAGTTCAGATGATTCTTCATCCAGGGTGTAAGAAGATCTTCACTTAATTTTATAGTGAAAGTGTTTCTTGATAAAACTTTTTCGGATTTTCGAGCCATATTATGTACATGTAGAACATGTGCATTCACTAAACTAATTTTAATCCTACCATAAAAAACGCAAAGAGGCAGCCGACGTGTTTTTCTACTACCTGACATGTTGTTACACATCTGAACTCATGTGCCTACGTCTCCTTTTGTTGAGTTATAAAATTCTATAACTTCCGGTTTTTTGCTGCCTTGATTAACATTTGGTTTTTCATGGAATGTAGACAGAAGAATAATACACTTATTTGGTTCTGTTTTATATAATCGAAGAATTCTGGCTTGGTCAAACCACTACATTGAAGTTCCAAAAGTTCGAAAACGTAACTGTAGAAGTTCAGGAGGAATTTCTCTTTTGTTTTTCCTAAGAGTTCGTACTTTTGTTAAGTTCATTGGCTTCATCAAAAGCTTTTCAGCTAAAGGTATTGAAGTAAAGTAATTATCTATTCTGATATTTCTATTAGCCCCTTGACTGCTCTTTCTTAATGCTTCGACAAAGTAAGATGTGCAGCGACGCTCTTCTACTACAACGTTAGAAGTTAAAAGGCCTTACTCAACCAGCCCGATGGGATATCTTTTTGGCCTGATTCGTAGGCCCGTCGCCTTCGGACCCCTTGGTCCAGGGTTCAAATCTACGCTGCCGTTTCGCGACCGCCACAAGTGGTGACCCCGAACAAGAACACTAGATGGCAGCACGACTGCCTGTACCTACTGATTGCATATGCCCGACGATCGCCGTTAGTGGTGACTCAGGGCTTGAGCAC
Source organism: Nephila pilipes (assembly GCA_019974015.1). NCBI lineage: Eukaryota > Metazoa > Arthropoda > Arachnida > Araneae > Nephilidae > Nephila > Nephila pilipes. The sequence goes on along the minus strand of BMAW01053544.1, from coordinate 6,865 downwards.
TAGGTGGCAGCACGGCCTATACCTACTGTTTCCATATGTTCCGAAGCAAAAACACTTGTCTCTGTGTGTCTAAGACAAGCGCATGCTACTCACAACTAGTGATATTCCGGTTCTGGCGCACGTTTCGGCACCTTCTGACAAAACCTTCTGAACAAAATGGCGCACGTTTCGGCGCCTTCTGAACAAATTACCAACGTTTATCTCCATTCCGTATCATCACGCTGCGTTGATACTGGAGGGGGAGTATTGCAGCGACGCTCTTCAACGTTAGAAGTTAAAAGGCCTTACTCAACCAGCCCGATGAGATATCTTTTTGGCCTGAATGGTAGGCCCGTCAACTTCGGACCCCTTGGTCCAGGGTTCGAATCTACGCTGCCGTTTCGCGACCACCACAGATGCAAGAGGAATACCTTTGGTCTGAGTATGAGGATCCAAATACGCTATTGAGTTAACCGTATAGTTTGTTCCTACATCACACATCATTACTATTTTAATCCCATATTTAGCAGGCTTATTTGGTACGTACATTCTAAAAGGACGCCTTCCTCGAAAAGGTAATAACTGTTCACCAATAGTAACATACGACCCTGGTTTATGAGAATTCATACATTTCCTGATAAATTCATCCCAAAACTCTCTGACTGATGCAAATTATAATCGCTTTCTTTTCTTTCTTCTCTAGTTCCTTTTGCATCAAACCGTAAGCAATCCAGTAAAAAGCGGAATCTCACTTCACTCATTCCAGCTTTGTACTCTTGACCGTATAAAGTTGTATCAAATAATTCATTTGAGGCTAAATTATTATTTTTCATAGCCGCTGACAGAATAAGTATTCCGAATAATGCTTTAATTTCATCATTACAGGTTTCTAATACTGAATTTTTTTTTTCAGCATATCGTTCTTTTTGTCTTCTAATTTCACAATTCGAATGCGCGAAGCAAATTTTTCTAACATCTGAGGAGTAAAAAATTGGTTAAAAGTTTCTAGGGGACTGTAAAGTTCTTTTGCTAAGTTTTTTGGAATTGAGGTAAAATGGATAATGTTCGTGCTGCTATTCTTGTGTTGTTTGACTTAAGAACAGATGTCCATTTGGATTTATCTTTACCAGTGAGCTGAATTTTTCTGGGAAATATTATACATTTGTCTCTGGAATAAAAAAAAAAGTTCTGGATTTTTTTCAACCCAATCACTTTTATTTGATACTTCGCATTTGCCTCAGATTTTATATTTTTATTTTCATCGTCCTGGGTTTGTTTTTCAAGTATTGTTTTTCCTTCATCTGTACTTTCATACGATAATTCGTCATTTTCATCCTTATCGCTATCTGTAAATTCGTAATTCTGAATTTCAACACAATCCTCATTTTCCAATTCATCTTCAGAAATTTAATTTTCTTCATCACTTAGCTCTTTTAATAGTTCACAGATAGCCTCAGGTCTACCCCAAAAAATTTTCTCCGCATAAACGCTTTGACATCTTCTCGCGAGCGGGGGGGGGGGAAACGAAGTCCGATTCTGAAATGCAAACGTTCCTGCTACCTATTCGTCTCTCAGGCGAACATTCCTCTGAAAACACTACAAGCGCAAATATTTTGAGAACAACATATACCCTTATCTCTAGTAGCCAAGGTCATATAAAGGTATTGAGTCGCTCAATCATTTTTTGTTTTGAGGGAGGCAATATAAGTCTATTTGTTATCGGCTTCGTCTACCAGACGAATGGGTAGCAATCTAGGACTAGACAGAAACACAAGGCAGAGAAAAGTTCTGGTGGCTGTTGTCAACAAGAGTTTTATGGTAGATTTCACCTTGATTTCAAGGCAAATGATGTCCCTTAAAGTGTACATTCATCTTTAGAAAATAGTTGAAACTAACAAGGTGCAATGACGTCTCTCTGATTCAACCTCATCTATATGAGGTTCATTGTCTTCTTTAGTCTACAGCACACCAACAACACCTGGGCACAAGAACAAAAATGCATTACATAGGGAATACGTTAATCCACATTACAAATTTGGATAATCGGGCAACAAATAAAAACTCTATGGCCATGGAAGCATTCATTTTCAATCAAGCTTCTTATTTTACAAAATTTACCTGCGCTTAAAAACTTCTGATTTAATTGAAACACGTAATAAACATTCAGTTATCTTCTGATATTACACATGACTAATCAATTGTTTTCGATGTAACTGGATCACATATAATAAACTGATTTGTGTCAGGTACCAATAATTTATTACAATTTAAAACTCAGGGAGCTTCTCCCTCATTTAATTGCTCCATTATCAAACGATATTTAATACATTAAAAAAATCAAATTAATCAGATAAATTGTTCTTGAAATCTAACTTATTACTAATTTATTCGAATCTTAGTGTAATAATGATGCAAATGGGCTTATTATCACACTGGCGGATTAACCTTTACACACGCCTGAGCCTAAAAATTAATATTACGAAAATGCAAAAATCTTACTAACTAATCCGATCTGAGTCAATAGAATACTTGTACCGTGGGTTCATATTCTGATCTTTATACTCACTGTTCATATTCTGATCTTTATTTCTCATTAATTTCTGATTCTATATCTCTTTATTCCTATCACCAATTCTAATTTTTTTCATTGTAATTTTCTTCTCACTCTCTGTACTACTAATTATTCCTATTAAATTCTCTATGGTTTTATATATAAACGCTATATCATCAATCCTATTCTCCACACTAGAATATTTCTGTATAATTTACATATAAGTCATAAATCATTTACAAAAATTGGTTCTCAAATATTAATAAATATCATATGAAAGTCCAAGGTCTTAGCTGATTGAAAATACGTAAGAGAATGTTTTATAACATATGCAAAAAAGCGAAGTATTTATATTGTTAAAATAATGTAAGTTTATGTGTAATGAATGGTAATCATATGTGCTTCTTCTTTGATATAAATATAAATGTTTATATCTAAGAAAACGAAGCTCTTCCTCCACAAACCGGAATGACAATGCCCTTTATATAATGTTAATTTTCAACACAACTGAATGTCTATAAATTTTTTTTTGATGGATTCCAAAAATTTATTTATGGAAATTTCTCACGGCAAAGTTTTTGACAATACATCTGGAATTCAGTTTCATGGCATGCCATCACAGATTGACAAATGTCCGGATATTTCTACTTGAAGCGAGAAAATAGCCTGCATAATGGTTTCCTTTCACTTCGATGTGTAGTTTATTTGATGGAAAAACTTCTTAGATACTTTGTCGAAAATATTCAGTGAGATAAGTATAAAGAAAGCTAGAGAATGAGTCTCTGCATCAATCAAAAATATTCTTCGTTTTATTCCATAATAGGATTCTAAAAGAGGCATTAAAATACGGTTAAGGAAAAAACAAAAGTGACAGATTATTTTCATTCTAAAGTTAAATTTCTCTCTCTCTCTCTCTCTCTCTCTCTATATATATATATATATATATATATATATGTAATGAGCATAACTTTAATTTGAGTACAAAATCATACTAAATTGCAAATCATAACAAATAAAAACTCAAAAATATAAAAGAAATTAATGAATATATATTAAACGTTATAATTTTAATTCAAAACAAAAAATAAAACCTATAAATTAAAAATTTACTTCCAAAATAAATAAACATAACTTTTTTAAAGTAATACAAAGCATATCTGAAGAGAAATGAATTAAGAAAATTTTGAAAATAAAGATAACGTTATTTAAATACTATCTCTGACTTTGGACTTAGAATAATGTATTTAAACAAGTTTCATAAATCCAATCATCACAATTTCAGTAATTACATTATCACTAGTGGTATATGTCAAGCATAAGAAAAAATCCCTCAAAACAATTGAACAGTAGTTAAATCAAGTATAAGAATAAAAGAAACAAAAATAATAAATACAATTAGACCATAGTAAAAAATCGGAAACTATTAAAATTAATTTATACTTAGTTATAAATATTAATAAAAATTTGTAAAATTTTTACCTCAATTTTCAATTTTTATTTCAATATTTACAAAATACAACAAGTTGTAAAAATTCATTACTGTACCATTGAGAAAAAGGATATTCATCAAGATAAAAGTATGTACTATCTAGTCAATCAATTTTGCAAATTTTACTTAACACCATAAACACAGCTTAACAAAATTACGTCTGCTGACACGGACAGTAACAATATCAGACGTGAGCTTAGAACAAACAGAACATAATCTAGATTGTTTATTATTTAAAGACAGCGCAGCAACACAATTTGAATGGTAATTATGTTTTTTTTTTTTTACTTATTTTTTTATTTTTTATTTTTATGAAAATTAAAATATACCCTTAAAAGTAATTTTATTTTCCGAAATTTCTAATCTTTTGTCACGTATTTGTGTCGCACATTGAACAAAGGCGTGAGTAAAAAGTTTAATTAAAAAAAGGATGAAAGCTGATATTTCAGTAGCAGTTTCTACGTTTTACGGAAAAACTTTTCATTGTCGAAATAAATTTTAATTTTCATCTACTTATACAAATCATGGGAAACTGTTGAAAATCTTGCAGTAGCATCTTACAGCCTATTCTAACTAAAAATATCTGTCATCTTGCTGCTGTAATTTACGTCATCAGTTTGAAATTTAGACAGTTATTTAAACTCCAGATTTTCTGTGGAACTAACGGGTTATTAAATTGTGCAAAGTGTTGAATTTATTCGTTTCTCTTGACTTATTAAGATATATGTAACTGTAATGTTAGGAAATGAATCCTTTTACAATAATCAATGCCGGTACTAGTATTTTTGCCTCTGTAGGCAAACTTAAAAAAATCCTATCCTCCCTCTCCAAGCTTGTAAGAAAAACCCCATAATTATAAAAAAAAATATATGTTAACAAGATGAATGGCATTTCGACGTTAGATGCTTTTCGACTCCGATGGGGGTGGACAATAGACCTTGGACAACTGTCGAAACATATATTTGAACTTAGACAGTAATAATAATACATATTAACGGAAAATTGTTCACCGAAAAACGACAATTACATATTAACGTGTTAACGACAAAAAACTTATCTGCTACTTTCTCAGTACTCCCATGTATTTTAAATACACTTTGTGACGATGGGTTATTTGTTATTTTCTCTTCACTAACCTTGGAGAATTTTAACGAGTTGAATTGCATAAAATTACAATTTCTTCCCAACCAAAATGAAACGTGATTAGGTAAATTAAATGAAGGTATAAATGAAGTGAAGTGATTTTGATATTATGGTATATAAATGATATGAAATTAATAGAATATGAGGAGAGAGATCGAGGATAAGAATTGATAGCCCAAGCATTGTTACTGACCTTAAAGTTATTCTGTTAGTTTTGTAGATTGAACTAAATTCCACTAACAGCATTAATCTTCGTGATTACTGTCAAAGATAATGCTGTAATCAACAACGAATGAATTAGTAAGGTATTTCCTTTTTAAATTAAAAATCAGTACTGTGATCAGGGTGGAACTCTAGAGAAAGCAACCTTGGTTATTATACATTGAAAATAAATAATTTCATTTGTTTAGTCTCGTGTTTTCTCAATCAGTGTATTATCATTTTTGCTTAGTAAAATTGAAATAAAGCACTGATTAATCCAATTTTGAGTAGACTTGATTCTTAAATAATTTTTTGATTTAGAAAATGTTCTGACACCACTCGGTAGCAACAGTTATAGGCAGCATTAGCAAAATTTTTAAAGTAATGTTCAAATTTTTACCTAATTAAAAAAAAGTAATTGAAGAAAGTCAAACTGGACCTTTTCCCCCCTTGTTAAAAGAGAAGAAAAGAGGCCTAGTTCGTCAGTTACCTCTGGAGCATTAAATCTCTTTTTTTAATGTGGGTGAGAAAAGCTTGCTAAATCATGTCTGTTACGCTGGTATGCCTCACAAAATATCCAAATACCTGTCGTTTTCTGTAACATTTAAAAACCTTGTTAAATCGAGTCTGTTGCGTATCTGAAAATATAGTAATAGCCAAGAGCTTTAAATTCTTGCTGTAAATTCATTTTAGAGCCATTCAAGAGCCTGTAAATTCATTTATGCTCATTTATTTTCTTGTTTCAAGTAATCAAAATATATTTTTTGTGTTGTATCTATTATTAATTTTTACTTTCTAGTTCAGGCGTTTTGGCCACTCTTATATACAGGGTGGGTAAAAAGTCTGTAAGAATTTTAAACATTTATAAGACCCGGAAATGAAAAACGGTTTGCAGGTTCAGCATCGATAAGTCACTAGATTTTTTTTTAAGATAAGAAGGAAAAAAAAATTCAAAAAACAGCCGATAGGTGGCGTTTCGTACATGAGTGAAAGAAAAGACACGCAGATATAAAATAACAAACCAAATCATTTATTATAGCAGAATGTGTTCCACATGCCCACCACCTCGGGGGATAGCACATTGAAGGCGTGTCACAAATCCAGCAACGGCAGAGTGCAGAATGTCCGGCTGTATGCATGACATCTCTCGGTGGATCACATCTTTCAATTCCGACAGATTGGATGGACGGAATCCATACATCCGGGATTTTAAGTACGCCCACAGTCAAAAGTCTGTTGGTGTCAGATCTGGAGACCGAGGAGGCCATGGAAACTTGTAACATTTGCTAATGATTCTTTCTTACCCGAACGTCTGTATCAAGAATTCCTTGACTGGATCAGCAGAGTGACTTATTGCTCCCTCTTGCTTAAACGTAACATTAGAGAGCGCATAATTTGCACACAAACATGGAATAAACTTTTTACGCAGAAGTGTTTACAGTCACCCTTTTCCACCCATTTACTGGACACTGTGTTCCAAAGAAGAGGGGTCCTAAGATGAA
>BMAW01053532.1:16348-28888 GCA_019974015.1 Nephila pilipes | reverse complement strand
GGGATACTCTTTAATAAATGTGCTGTACGTTATTGTATAACATTTAGTACAATACACCCAAATAAATGTAATCAAATTCATGAAATATCTTAAAGTACTAATACTTTACATTGTTTCATTGAAATAGAACGCATAAAATAATTTTTTTAAAAATATTCCAAGTAAAAACACTGTTTCAGGGGTAATGCCGATTAAGTGAAGTCCGGATTATAAAGGGAGTACTAAAGTTAGAAATATTCCAACACTTCAAAAATTAAAAAAGTAAATTCTTACACATCCAGCAGTTTTGAGTTTAAATTCACTAAATACAAAATTATTATAAACTTTAAAATGTGTATATACATTCTTTCTCTCTCTCTCTGAGTATGTATGTGTGTGTGTGTAATTGATAAAATATTCAAAATATTCCTTTTTACAATAATTTCCTTCAGGACCATAGCTATTCATTTAATAAAATCAATCTACATATCATGTGGTTAAAATACTGTGATTTATTGTTTATTAACATCGCATTCATGAAAAACATGGGGCTATTATAATGGACCCCATAATTTTGAACCTTAGTCAAATGGCGAGGATGTCAGAAATGACAGCCTTCTCTGATAACTTCCACATCATCTCAACGTGAGGACATGGAGCCGTGACAGATTTAACTTGCATCAGTTCTAATGCATGCTGGATCTTTGGTGGCATCAATTCCACGGCTTGACTGAAACAACGCTGGCCATGAGTTCGTGACCATGACAACTCTACTTCCGTGACTGTGAGAAGTATTATAAGACGCTTACCTTGTTAAATAAAGAATGTACTTGTATGTATATGATCATGTATAATATTTTATAAAGCATTATTTAATTTACTATGGAAGTTACTTGAAAATCTACACTAAAATTACATATTGTAGGAAGACAGATAATTTAAGAAATACTTGTGTTATATAAAGATTCTCTAAGTTTGTTGTAATATGACCAATTTGGTTAAAAAAAATCTTAAAAAGTGGAATTACAAAATCCGCCATTTTAATTTGTTTCTTTTATCTTCAGGATTATTAAGGAAATAATTCTCAAAAAAGTAAATTACTTAACTGAAAAAGTAGCACCAAGAGAAAAGGCAGCGAAGAAAATAGGAAATATGAAATTGGAACAAAGATAATCTAATAATTACCATTTCCTAGTTTTAATGAAATAAACCTCTGTTATGCATTCGGAAATTTGCCAGACCTAAAGAAACAAATTGTTAAAAGTGAATATAAACTCATAGTAGTCTAATTAAAAAAGAGTTTAAAAGCAGAAAATTATATTCAAGTAGTGTCTTTTGCATGAAATTCAGAAAGAAAGTCTTTTTGTTTCACAACATGTTCTTTAATTCATCAACTCTACGTGAGAAGTCATGTGTTTGAAATACTAAGCACATTACGTGTTGTATTGTCCGGGTGTTTACAAAGGAAAATCCCAACATTGAAGATCTTCTGTAACACATTTTTAAAATTTACAATCTTTTTGGACAAATTAAACTAAAAATAACATTTTAAGTCACGACCTCCAGAATCGCGAACTATATTCAGAGATAATGGAACTTATTCCATCCTTTTTCTCAGCCTTTTCGAGTTACAGTTTGAATAGCAGCTATTTCTTGCGTTTTCATTTCGCCAGCGTTCTCCAGTAGCAGCCGAAAAAATATATTTTATTTTTTCAGTAGCTCCAAAGAAAAAAAAGTCGCAGGAAGTTGAAACATGGCTTCTTGGTAGCCACTGATTAATAACAAGTCCTTAATTATTTTATTTTATTTACAACCAATACATAGAAGCGACATTTTGTCATTTAAGTTTCCCCGAACAGATAGATTTTAGATAGAGTTTTTGAGAAAACGATAGATTTTGAAACCATGTAAGTTAAGCCTGGCACAATTTCTTACCCAAAATGGTAAAGAACGGAGCTTGAGATTTTGAAAGTTTCCTTTTAATGAGTCAGCAAAAACGATTCCTTCATATATAAGCTTTTGTGATTAATGAACGTTTCATATTAACTGTAAAGTCAACCCATACAATGCTCATATATGAGGTACAACAATTACTGAAGTAGAATACGATTCGCTGAAGGTTAATGTATTTTGTACCCTATCACATAACCAAATTATCGGACATTCTTTTTCCATGATTCAATTTTTTACTGGCATTACGTACTAAGATGTACTACAGATTTAACCTTTTCCACAGTTACGAAAAGTTGGAACTGAGCGTGTTGTGGTTCATTTATTGATCGGATATCTTTAGCGATTCTGGTAGTGGTGATACTAACGCTTATAATTTTATGAGCTTTAAAGTATTATTTTTATCTAAAAATGTAGCAAATTCTTTAGTTTCGGGACAGTAGCCCTTCAAAGATGGGATGTTCTTTTGTAAACGCCCTGAATTTCAAGGTAAAAAGATAATGTAACTACAAATATATAAAAATAGTTTTAGAATACATACAAAAAATTCTTTGTTGCTATAATTCATTTCCTCGTTTTTTTTATGAATCAGCTGGAATAAACGAGCTCAGTCAATAATGTTCAAAAAATACACTTATTTCTGAATGTTTATTTTGTTATTACGACTGAATAAACTCTTTTCAACAACGACAAAAGAAGTCAAAATATTTTAATATGTAATAGAAGTAGAAATCTCTTTTTGCTTAGTTGTCAAGACCTTGAGGAATTTTCTCCAAATCCAGGGTTAAAATCCGCCCTATTTCCCAAGGTAAACTGACCATTTTCTTCTCTGCCACTAGGTAGAAAATACATCCCCCAGAAGTATCGGGGTGAAAACATATCGCCGAAGTGAGGACCGTTACGTGACCTCTAGCACAACCTAGATCTACTGGTTACATGCATTCCCGACACATTCTTGACTTTGTGAATCATAGAGGTCCATTCATAAATCAGAACTTCAATCACGCAACTAGAGACAGTCAATGACATAAGATGGAAAATATTCAAGGCGAAACTCAATACAACAACGAGGGGGTGAGTACCCTTCACGATTTTGACTGGAAGAGCAACGTTCTCTAAATATTGCTCAGAACGTCCCTTCCATATCATCATGATGATAATGGAGGGGAATATACGGCGGTCTACTTAAACAGTGAGCGAAGTTGAAATGCATTGATAACTAACACAAAGATGGATCCATTTTCGGCTCAATTGTCAAGAATACTGCAAAGGCCGAACGAGTTTTATCTGAATGACAATTGAGGGTACATGTCGCCCCTGACACGTACGATTAACCAACATCCTTCTCCTTCACTCCGAGTTGAAACCCATTCCCCAACGTAGCAGAAAAGACAATATCCGTAAAATAATGCAAACTCATGCGCAATACGATGTTTTAAACCAAAATTAAGCAATACTCAAAGGTATAAAGACACTTTTGATGAATGAACTGTAGATAAAAGAAGTCATGTTTCAAATAAGAATACTTAACCATAATAATGAATTATCAACTATGTTAGGTGATATAGTAATAGGAATAAAACTTTTAATTACACTGTTGGCATAAGCAGTAATTGAAGTACAATTATGTTCGTGTTAAGGTTAAACTAGGATCCCGGGTGCCTTTGGCTATTTTTGGGTGCGATAAATATTTCAAAATGACGGAGTAGTTTTTGGTAAACCTCATCATTTCTTTTGGGTATTTTGAATGCTAGTCGCACACTAGAAAAGTATTATAGCGTCCTCTATACGACACTCTAGTCGAACGTTTAGTAGATACCTGATGTCCTTCTCTTTAGAAATTTTGTGTGGAATAAAAATGCTTTGTTTGTATTGAATAGCTGAATGAATAAACTTAGCTATTAACCATTAAGCACCCCAACCAGGGCAGTAAATTACGCCTGCAAAATTATACATCCGATGCGGAGGTGTTCTTGGTTCCTAAGAGAATCGGACTCCAACGGGTCAAAGTTCATGTGAAATAGAAATGTGGCTTGGCACGAGTCTTGCTGTCTTTAATTAGGATCTTGTACTGATGGAAAGGGGGACCGTTAACAGACTTGCTAAGTGTCGTAGCTGCAAATGATATTCTGTTTGCAGAGTATGAATGAATTTACACTCCTGTGGAAAAACTAATCTAAAGAAGTATTTTTTTAATAAATCCTATTGTAATTAATAGTTATAAACAATTAGCATTATTAAACTTAGAATCAATAAAAGTATTTACAGCTTGAATTTTTGAAAATTATATATTATAATGCATTTTGTTTCATAAAATTATTATAATCTTAATTTTCTCGTTTAATAACGATTAAATTGGCCATTTTATTCTGGAAAAACAGATTTGTTTCGGTTTAGTGTTCATTTTTGACGTCATGTCTTACGTATCACTACTTTGGCGATCTAATCCATACCTCGCCAAGAGGTAGTTATTAGTTCGCTTTAACTCATATTACTAATCATTGATAAGGAAGCACTTTCATAGATGTTTCTGTAACATTTTTATATTTTGATTACTTAATACATTAATTCTATACTGTACGTCACAAGCAACAAAAGCGTTTTCTAGCCCCCAGGTGAAACATGGAAGAACAAATCAGCATAGGTCAAGGATCTGAGCTTACGTAGTTGTTGAGACGGTCCGTTTCGTTATTAAATTTGCGTATTTCTTAAGTTACCTGTGTAATTTTTGTCAGTGAGTAATTTACCCGTCATAGTAAAATTTTGTTACTTTAACGGATACTATAACTGGATCCAACTACCCCTAGCTCTAAATGTAAATGTAACTGAATTTCAATAACTTCTATAGTTGCCCCCCCCCTTCAGGCGTTAATTGTGGTAGTCGTTTGGCTTTGGCGTTTCATGCCAGTTACGGCTGAGGTCGTGTGGAGCTCATTAAATGCATCCAGTAGTGTAATAGAATCTTATGGAATATAAGTTACTCATAGAGATTGTAACCATCTTTATTACTTTATCCTGACTGTCACAAGAAGCAGAGGCACTCTCTAACGACCATGTGAAACAAAGAGAGAAGTGCCAGTATAGGCCAAGGACCCGAGTAAAAGTACTTGCTAACACTTCCGTTATATAATTTGCTTATTTTTGAAATTATTTGTGTAATACTTGTCCTTCATAATAAACTTTTGTTACACTATCGAATACTTTTACTGAACACCTCAACCCCTCACAATAACTGTCAATATAACTAAGTTCTACAACTTTTATATTTCACTATAAGAAATACTTCTTTTCAAAAGAATCATAGGCATGTAGCATTTGTTCGTATTACTAATACATTAATAAGGAAAAAACTTCTTTACAAAAAGTTTAGATAATATAAGAATAACGATCAAGAAACATGTTTGTGATACTTTAGAAGATTAATGATTAAATCCCTATGCATAAATCCAATAAACATAAAGAAATCTCCATTTAGGTTTTCATGGTATTTATTTAATTTAAAAACATTCTATTTGTTTGGTACAGTAAATTTTTCATTTTAGATTCGAGGACAAAACAATTTTCATAATTCTCTATTGATAACAGGAAGTCCAGAATAATAATTTCTGGCAATATTTGAAAATTCACCAAATAATGATTGTTTGAAAAGTAATAGGAAGTCTTCTTATATTATCCTGAGCTATCTTTATTGAAAAAGCTTCTCTTTGTATTTCGTTTCAATTCAGAAGCTCGTTGAAACATTCGATTTATTAAATTGAGAGATAAAAATGACTTTCTTCAATTGGATCTAATGGGAATTTGGGAATTCTTGTTCTCCGCTAAAACTGACTGTTGCAAAACTCAATTACAAGAAATGACGTATAAAGGAATTATGTTGCACCATTTCATTTCATTTCAATAGAATGGACTCCTAAGTCTAATAGTTATTTCTCATTATCCCATGGGAGAGCCAAAAGAGTAATCGCTTAAATAGAGAGAAATCGGGACATCTACACACATAAAAGTTCCTGTTCGTTAATCAAAATCTAGAAGAACTAAAAAAGCTATTTTCTGGAATCTAATTTTGGGTTTTGCTGGAAAGGATTTGTTGGTAATTGCTAAAGTAAAGGCAATTAAGTTTCCTAACTGTAAGGTGATGATTTGTTAAATCCTCCTCAATTGATTCTAGTCTAGAAAGCTAAAGAAAGGTTGTTTCGATTTGTTCTTCATGAGGTGAACGATCCAGTGGAAGCTTACAACTCATTTCTATATTTTCAATTATCATTCTTCGTTTAATTAAATTTATTGTACTTTTAGTGAAAGGTTTCTTAAAGCTTATGTTTGAATCATAGCTCAATATGCACTTGTATTTCTTAGAAGATAGTGGCACCCTCTTCTGCTATTTCAATTGATACAGCTTAATGGATCTTTTACAATATCACAGTTGGATTCCTTAAACTCGCTATAGTTGGATACTAAGAGTCATTAATATAAGTTAGGCGATTATTAATTTAAATTTACTGGTTACTGATATAAATTGAGCGGCAATACAAATTAAGACATTGGTATGAATTTTCTGCGCTAAGTTTACTCACTTGTGACTTTACATTTCATCATAACAAAAATCTCTTAAACAAGAAAAAACAATCTTTATTACCCTTAAAATTTGTCCATTAGAAATTTTTGAACATGCAGCTAATCTCTCTAACAATGAGATCTTAAAAATAATCTCTTACAAAAAAAATTTTCAAAAACGAAACACTTCACTTTTCGAGAAAGGATGATTCCTATCCAGTCCAAACATTCAAAAACAAAATGTATAAATTAAAATATTAAAATGGAGGACCTTTCCTTTTCCTCAACTTTCAAAGGTGGCGTTTCAAAGACAACTTTTTGTCCATCTCCACTTTGTCGGAATTATACCCTCCCCCCTTTTTATTTTTGATGAAAGCTACCCTTTCCTTCATACCATCAAAGAACTGCTACCCTCCCGTCGCCTCCCCTACTTGTCTCAGGCATTCTTAGTTCTGATTTTACCCAGTTTTTTATGTATCTTATTTTCTCTATTTTGCCTCCTCTTTACTTGAGCTTGGATAGCGATTTGAGCTTACGACTGTCCATTCGAGCTAAAAATCCTTATCTTAAACGTTTTGGATTTTTTTTTTAAAAAAAAAAAATATCCCTGCTCACACGGATTTTTATTTCATTTTCAGTTTTCAAAACAATTCCACATTTCCTCCACTGTTAGCAATGGGTTTCTTCACACACACATACTTCTTTTTGTTTCAGATCTCTGTTCTCTACTTTTCATGCTTTTTAAGGTTCCTCCTTCTGCATCCATTTTTTTATGGTTTATTGCTTTTAGTTCTGGTTTCGAAAAAAAATTACTATTCTAACCATGCGCTTCTTTTTTACTGTTCGTTTTTAAGTATATAAGCACCATTTGACTTATTTCTTTTTCATGTTTCCAATTTCTCTCATTCAGAGTATTAACCTTTTTTGTAACTGTAAATTGGAACTTCGTGGTATGTTTGTCCCTCGATATAGTATAGAAAAAAGAGTAATAAATATATTCTCTTAATAGGAAGTCCTGATATCATCTGAAAAAAGATTAATCAAAATCTCATAAAAAGGGAGCTATAGTAAATCCGCGGGTTAAACGGGTTCATGAGTTATCCGGGTCCGAATGTACCCATTTCAATATCTTCAACAATCAACTATTTTAATTAAATTTATTGTGTAAATATAGTTCAATTTTAATATCTAAATTTTTGAATCGTATTCTTTTACAGCAGCATTTAAGTATCATTTAAATATTTTTCTTGTACATGTATAAATAATATTTTCCGTTTCCAGACCAGTTAATATTCCAGTTCTTTCAAACGTTTTAATAATCCTCAAATCGCGAAGTGTGACATTTATAAGCAAATCAGCCAGTCAAAGCAGACATTCCCAATTTTAATCTCGTCGTTTTATGTAACATGCTTTTAAATGTGAATGAGTGTACTACAAATACCTGATTATTTAGATGGATAACCTAACAAATTGTGATTATTGTGATTAAGAGGCAAAAAAAAAAAAAAAATATTTAATCATTTTATTTAAAATATAAGAAACATAAAAATATATTATTAAAGTGGTACGAATAGCTAATCGCGTCTTTAACCAAGAATTATGTCGAAGAATTCTACTTATTTTGTTAACTCTGATCACAGTAGATTTGAATTAACTGAATCTCATTCAATTAAACTTCTAATGATTTTATTCTCTCATCTCTTCTGCTTTCTATTGATATAACTCCTTCTTAATTAGTGGCAATCAGTTAAGTATGTCATAGCTCATTCATAAGGCTAGGTTCTCAAATCAAACGTCGTAGTGCGGTAGTCCAAGAGGTTAGTTAAACGGAAATGCGCATGCAAAACCGTCACAAGAATATTTTGAGAATTGAAAATTAAAATGTAAGATCTCAATGTCTTGTGTTCCATTTAGCAATTTACTAAATTTAAATCAATTTACAATTAGCAGTTCCATTTAGCAATTTACTTATATACTATTAAATTCTGATTGCGAGATAGCGGTAATGCAGTTAGAAGCTTAAAAATTTTCAATAACCTTAAGTTTCAATCCATTCTATTAAAAGTACATTTAAAATTATTTAACTGCTTATTGCTTCCAAATAAAATTATAATTAAGTTTAAATTATTATTTTAATATTATTAACTTGAGTTAAAATTATAATTTTAACTCAAGTTTCGTGAGCTTCAACAGTTGTTTCATGCATAAAATAAAATGATTTCTGATTTAATTTCCAATAAATGTAAATATTTAATTTTGCTTAAGAATTCCAATATTTTTCTAAATAGTAAAAAGAATATTTATTCCACGGAAGGATCGAAGCCTAACCGATATATGTCTCATAGTTAGCACGTTAAGAAACCTACATTCTTTTGATAGTCTAAATGGTAAAGAATCATTTTATGTTACGAAGCTGGTATTCAAATCAACTATACTCGTTTATAGAGATCGAGGTCTTAGAAAACAGACAGTAAATATTTTTTTTAAGCCAAGGAAAAATACTACAATCAGTTTTGAGTCCTGAATGAGACTGGGGATTTTGAAAATCTGATAAAGATATTCATTTCGTAATAATTTACTAGCAGACGGATTGAGTCTGAGAACCTTTTTCCAATTATTTATCTTTTCGTAGACAGCACCAAAATATTATCGCAAGTCCTGTGAACAATCGTCTTACCGTAAATCGTTAAAGTAAGAGTAGCTCAAAAAATTGTGTATGATGATACAATTGTTTTTAAAAATATTTATTCTCACACACTTATAAGAAAATGGTTTGAAGCTGTATGAATTAAAAAATATATTATAGTACACGATTATATAACTCTTGAAATTGAAACTGATCAATTAGACACTCTAGGGGCTATGGTTTTAGTTGGATCACTTTTTGCGTACCAGATCGCTTTTCAATTTTTTTTATCATTCCTTCAATTTTAATTACATTTAGCTTAAATATATTCAATTTAATAATTTATCGTTTCTTTAATTCCTATATATAACTGAGTAATTTAATAATAATTATTAAAACAAGCGAACCTTAGGTGGCTAAATCTATTCTTTGCAAAACTTTGCATGAAACTTTTTCGTTTCTTTTTTTTTAATTTATTTGTTGTTCAAATTAACTATGCATGCATTAAAAATTCAAAAAGAATTTAATTTACAAAATGATTTATTTTCAAATGATTACTATTCGCAGGAATATTTTTAAAAATTTCATAATTTCCGAACTATAAAGTAAGTTCATGGCTAACTGAATCATAAAAGTGGTCTTGAACTTTTTTAGGGAATATTCGCTGTAAAAATTAGTTTATGTTATATTAAAACTCATATATTTTAAACGTAATAAAACATCTCTATAAAATTCTTTGCAGATGAAATGTTTTCCTATTTGCCTTTGGTTTCATTTGTGTTATCAATATAATAACTCATTCTGAAGATTTTTATCTCTTGTTTCTGTCACCATTGATGCGAGTTTTACATTTAAATCAAATTTTTAAGCGAAATCTTTTAATCTCTTTTATCGAGACTACATACAACTTACTTTTTTGTAGTTTTCTGAAACAAATCATGAATTTGAATGAAACAGGTTGCGCAGGTATTATATCTAAAAGATTTAATGTGCATCAACCCTGGCAACTCACCGGGCCTTTGGTGGCATCAAGGCTTGAACACATGACTCGACGAAAACCGCCAGCCGTGAGACCACGATCATGACCACTAGGCTACCGCTGCCACAATATATTGAAGGAGACAAACAATGTAATTGCCATAAATTGTTAGTAAATATCTTTTTTAGCCACTTCATTTACTTTATACATATATCTAGCAAATATGTGACATGGAAGGTGGGAGGGCCTTACAGAAATCTTAACAACTATCCATGTAAGTGGCAAAACATCATTTTTCAAGTCAATATAAATTACCAATAAAGCAAAGTAAAAATTTGACACTTTCATTTTATACTATTCATATATATTTGCATCCTTTCTCATGTTTTCACATAATTCTAACCAAATTTTAAAATGTTATCAGTTATAAAGAAACCTACATTGGACACTTTTCCAAAAATAGGAAAAATAATATTTTACTGTGATAATAGTATTTTACTGTGATATTATAATCAGTTTTGATACAGCTTTTAAATACATGCTTTTAAAAATGTGAAATTTTTTTTTTTAATTTAACTGTATAGAAAATGATGAATTTTAAGAAAAATTCAAATAAAATTATTTTAGTTAATAATCTTTCTAAATTTTGGTGCATAAATCATAAAGAAGCTTATTTTGAGCATGGGTATTAAATTTCAAATTAATATGATTATTAGTTTCTAATAAATCTTGAACGCAAGCTTGAATTCTTTGGTTTGAGAAAAATGAATCTAAAAGTGAAAAAATGCAACAAAAAAAAACCTAGTTAAATAAGGTTTATTTTTTCTCTATAATTCTTGAAGTTTTGGTGGAACCATTAACAATTGGCGAAAAAATATTCAGAATAGATGGACCTCTGACATCAAAATGTTTTCAAAAAATCGAAAATTGTGAAATTTAAGGGTTCTGAGACTCGTTAAGTACAATTGCGCCTTTAAACTTTTTTCTAGGCTGAATGTGGAAATTCAGAATATGATGTATACTACATTAGATGCCATTCTCCCCAAATGAATATATAGCAGATTTAAGAAGACTTTGTCAATAGCCCACCGTAATACATGTTTAATTTTAATTTGAAGCAAGAAGTTAAAAAAAATTGGATTAAAAATAAAGCAATTTAAAAATTAATAACTTTTATACATTTCGCTGCATTCTGAGAAGGAATGAAATCAGTCTGAATATAAAATTAATACTTTTAATACAATTCAAAAACCAAGAAGGATTAAAAACAAATTGCTTAAAACTGAAGCACATTTAGATGACCATACCTCGCTCATTATCGTAAGGTGCTTTGATTGAATTTCGAATACAAAAGGCTTAAATTCGATTTAGTAATGTCCCAATAAAAGTACATTTATTTTTCCTACGTCTATTCCATTTTCATTTATTCTTTTGTAATTTACTTTCCATTTTGTTTTCGCTACATTCAGAAAGATTAGGTGCAGATTTTATTTATCAATACAACATCTCTTGAGATGTCAAATAAATTAAAATGAAGTGATTAAAAACGACTTAACAAAGACATATCTTGTTATACTTTTCGCTACTCTTTTTAAATAATTCATTTTATTTTTCGAAGAAGCACATTTTTGTTCCATTCATTCATTAATCCGATTTTAATAGTTTGTCTCAGAGAAAATATTTGTCAGACTTGTCTCGGAATTTTTCGATCTTTTTTTTTTTTACAGAAAATCTGCAAAACGAGGAATCCTATAATTCTTGTAAAAAGAGAGGGGGGAGGAGAAAACACACATAAATCTTGTGTTAAGGAATGTGTTGAATTTTCTCGTATTAAAGAGATTATAAAAGGAAACAAATTGACTTTTTTTTTACATGGCGGCTCCTTTAACCTTCTAAAACTGCTTTTGACGTAAAATGGTTTATTTGGTAATTCACCTCTGTTTTTAAGAATATCCATATCTTTAAATGTCATCGTATTGATTTATTGACTGATTTTTTCATGAATATTCCTCTAAGTAGATATACAAGAACTACTAGCAACGGACCACGTTAACTGGCAGATCCTAAAATTCTCATAAATACTTTTTAGTATGTTATGAAATGGATTGCTTTTTCAAAATATGCTTCTTTAATTCATTTTGATTAGTTTTTCCTTCTCCAAATACTTAAATCTTGACAGCATTTAGGAAGATAAATTTTCTTTAAAGGATAATTTTCAAATGAAAAATGTTAAAGTTTATATGACTCATAACGTTTGTAAGAATCATTAACAACAAGCATGTGAATACGTAATTAATATAAGTATCACAAACACTTTAAAAACATGAACGCAATGAGGGGGAAATATCTAGAAAATTGTGATATAAAATTGATAATATCAAATGGATAGAATTTTTAAATTACACAGAGCTTTTGGATATATATATATATATATATATATATATATATATAT
>BMAW01053530.1:26127-61585 GCA_019974015.1 Nephila pilipes | reverse complement strand
ATATTTATTTCAATCCAATAAAAATTCAGGAGAAATTTTTGTGACGTTTTTTTGAAAATTAAGTTCGTTACTGGTGAAAGCAGTCATCAAAAATATTCGTTAAAACAAGATAAAATTTTGAAATGTTGTCTGGTACGATATTTTTGGGGTTAACTAAAACAATAGCCCCTTGGGTGGCTAAAATTTAATGTTGCAGTTTAATAAGGTGTATGGCCACCTGTAACAAACCAGGCACGCTACACGCCGATTTCCATACTTTCTTCGGCTTAGTAGATGAGTTGTGGTTCTAAATGTAGCGAAGAGTTCCTTATACTGCTGAAACTAAGGTTCATGGATTTTGAAGGGCTACATGTTATCTCCCAAGTGCATCCCACATATAACTGATAGGATTCTGATCAGGTGAGTGAGCAGACAATGACATGCATTGGATATTTTCCCTCCTGGAGAAAGTCGTCGATCTGGCTCGCAAATGACAAGGTGCATAATCACCAACACTCGTATGAAGTTAGAAGCGACTGCACCTCCCAAGAGTCGAATATAAGGCTCAAGTTCCTTATCCCAGTATACTGATGCGGTCACAGGCACCTTTTAAAGACAAATATGTCCTTGTATCGGACGATGCCTGCCACCACCATTGCTTCCTTGATGTAAAATGATATGTAACAAAATAGGTTTGAACTTGAATAAATGGCATTAAAAACTGCAAATTTTAAAAATGAGAGATATATATTAGGCGTATTATCATATAAAAGTAACTCCTTCATAATGTGGGAGTTACGCTTCAAAAAATTGCCGTACCGTGCAATGCGTGTTATACGAAACAAAGAACTAGAGTGCAACCTTGTCCCTCTAGAACTAGAAGGATAAGGTTACAAAAATTAAAAAAAAAACATTCTGTTATATTTTCGCTATCAAACATGTTTATTATAAGTTTCTTAAGAAGTAATGCATATTAATATAAATTAAACAATGTTTTCTTTGTTTCTAAGCACCATTAACCGAGAGTGTCTTCTTTTTGCAAGATATCCTTATTGTTCAAGCACTCTCGCCACTTGGCAATGGCGTATTCCCGCCGAGAGCACTTGGCTCCCATTTCATACTGTAGCAACCCTGGCGTGTGCCAGTGAAGGAAGAAAATTATCTTTCGATGTTTAATTTTTGTATGAGCTAGAGATCAACAAGGTCCAAGACAACAAGCCTCCCACACTTATCGTAATAAGCAATTACAACAAGTAATTGTCATCATTTCTAACATACACTCTCTGAACACTTATCTTATTCGTATTTTTTTTTCAATATCTTCTGAGCTATGCTCTAACTTTTCAAAGAAAAACCTGCTGTTTTACATTGCTTGCTTTTCGTTAAAGATCGTTATAACTTTCCCTGTATGGTTTTAAGCAATTATGAAGTTCTCTTTTAAACTTTTTGTTCCTTTCATTTTAATAATATTCATTTAATAAACATGACTTCAACTTTTCAGCTAAGCCTCGGACTTTTGTATGCTTTACAGAGTAAATTCTTTACATTATTCGTCTTCATATAATCAATCATCCACTGAGTTATCATTGTTACAAAACCTTGTTCATCAATTTCTTCTTCCGCCAGTAGTTTTCAGATATATTGAGCAGTAAAGTCGTCAAAACCTTCTCTTCCATAAGACTTAACAACTTCTACTATTGCATTCATTCTATTTTCTGTTGTCTCGCTCAAATTCTCATTTTCAATTGACCCCAGCCATTTTTCTTTTTCATTTTTTTTTCATGTAATGTCATTGGTTTTACTTCTATTAGGGATGAGTTTATGATATGAATGGATACGAAAGGGAATCCATGCAATTAAATCATAATAACATATTCCCTAATAGACTCTTCGCTTTCATACAAAATACTTAAGAATCCCTACATCTTTGATCCCGCAAGTCCACGTGATCTGAATAATTTCCCAAACAGGGAAAATTTTCGGTCACTGCGTCATTGATAGCTTGTCTGGGTGGACACACGTCCATTGCTGTTCCGATGTATCTGCCCCTCCCCTCGTGTATAAGGTAAAATAAATGAAAAGTTAACGCACTGAAACTTCCCTTTGAATAAACGAATTAAGTAATAATAATTATAGATTAAAATTTATTTCAACATATACACATAATCATTAGTTAAATGGGAAAACAGACAAGGAAAAAAAACTGTTGTTTGTATCCAAAATTGGAATTCTTACGATATTTAGCAGCAAACAAGTTCTTTGTTAATTAGAAATGTGTTCCTTTTAAAATTTTCAATAAAACCAAATACTATCTATATTATCTTATATTATACTATAATAAACTGTAACATCAGCAAAAGTTTGTAAGACATGGTAACCGAAACCTCCTGAACGTCATTAATGTCTTCATGGAAAATAATTGGTTCGAGATCACGGGCATAAAACGAAGTGTGCGACAATACGAGCTGTAGAGCTTAAAATTAATTGATTTCAAAATGCCGACAAAAAGTGAAAGTTTATTACAGAAATGTGAAAAAAAAAATTATTCACTACTCATTATTTAAGAATGGATTTCGGCTCATATTTGTTAACTGGAAAAAAAATTATTGCATTAGTATTACATTCTGAACATTTTTCTACGCAGGGAAGCCTATTCTGTAACACACAACATGTTTTTGATTGATTAAATTTCGAAGTTTCTTGTAAAAATAATTTTACACGTTTTGCCTCCAATATTTGGAGTTTAAATTTAGGCATAACTTTATTTGGTTAATTATAAAATGCTACATTCATAAAATAATTCAGTTTTATAAAAAGCTTAGTAATAAATCGATGTCCATGACTATAATCTTGCGAGCTTTATAAACACCTGCTAACATGATATTATTTTGAGAATTTGGCATCAATGAAATTGCTCGGGCACAAAGTAAAGAATAAATAGTGTTAGGTTCGGAAGAGTGACATTATAATACATTATTAGGGTTATAATAATTATATTTTGTTTGCTTGAAGAATATTTCATTGCTAAGATATATTTAATTTAATATTTAATTGTCTACTTTTAGTTTAGTATAAGAACAGAATGTTATTGTTTACTTTAATAAATTATCGCGTGCTCTTATTTTAATATTTAATTTTATAAGTGATTCTTAAAGCAGAATTCTCTGTTTTGATTCTTTTGTTTTTAACAATGGTTTTTGTACTTTAGAGTGCTTTGCTTGTGACAGTAAAAGTGCTAGAGGAATTTGAAGATATTTCTGTACTCTAAAGTAAGTGATTCTGTGGAGCACATTCATTCTGAATAATTATACTTTTTTTGAAGACTTAACAGAAAAAAAAAATTCTTATAACATGATAAAATGAGATCAGCAAAATTAATTTCAACAATTTATTTATTTGCTTTTCAGTAATTGTCCTTTTTTTAACCTCAAAATATGTTCAGGGTTTGGACTTACAATGAGAAATATCTTAAGATTGTTTTTTTTCAACTTACTTTTCAAGAATTAATATGACGTTATTTGATTTGAGAACGCCTTCTTGCGAATGAACCATAACTTATACAAATTAACATTACTCTGTTGAAATATAGTAAATGAGAGTGATCATATAATGAGGTTGAAAGTGTTTTTAAGCAGCGAAGAGTATTTCAAAAAAGAGTAGACTTTTAGATAATTATCGGAAAGTTGGTACTGGTTGGCTGAGCATAATCTTCAGTGAGAATGGAGAGAAACTTAGCACACCAGTTTTTCTGACTGAAACTAATGAGGTAGTCAGTGTGCTAAGACTGAATATGGTTACGTCAGTTCTGATTGCTCCAACCATTAAAATATTCAAGTAAGTAAATGTTTTGGATAAGTTTTTGTTGAGGACGCGTGAAGGTATCTGCTTCTCATTCGCAACAATTATCTTCTGAATCCTTGAATGCTGTGTTGAGAAGGATTCATGCGACTGGCGTTAAGACGAGTAGTGAATTCCAGTATTGATGCCATTAAAACTCACCGTGTAGTGCGTCTGATGCACGTTAAAACTCTCGAGTTCCCGAATCTTCCCGATGCGATGTGTAGGTGTCGTCCTTGTCACTAGACCCAAGTTCAAAATTATGACGTCTGCCTCCTATAGCCCTGGAATTGTTTCTCACTGCTACGTTAATATACAATCACAATCCGAATCCATTTAAGATCTGAATGAGAATCAATTTGATTTTCTTCACTGAATTGTTCCTACTTGCGCTTGATAGAAAAGATGTTGGGCGTCTAAGTATTACTAGGAATAAGGCGAAGATAACCTTAACCATGTTTAACACTAATGAGGTCAGTGCTTATAGCTATTGATAGACGTAAATTAAAATTAAATAAAAATAAATAACTAAAAATAAAATATAAATACATGGTTAAAACATTTAAGTAATTAAAACTTAAATACTGATATTGCCTTTCATTGAAATCTTAACATATGCTAAAGTTTCCTTTTCTTTCTATTAAGTTCTCGAAAGAGTAAAATAATTCTAAATGAATATTAATTAGCATAAAGTAAGTATACTTTTCAGCCCTAGGATCCACAGAAGCAATTACCAAGAAAAGAAAATATATTCTTCAAATTCCAAATTCCTTTTCATTTTTATAATCAATGCATTCTTGTGTCCAAAAATATTGCCAATGTCAACAGCAAATGATTGTGATTGTTTTATTAACGTAACACTGAGAAGCAACACGAGGGCTATTGTTGAAGTACCTCATTATTTTGAACCTCAGTCAAATGATGAGAATGAGACCTTAGTTGGTACTTCCTTTTCCAAACTACCATACCATACCAAAGAGAAGATTTCGGATCTCGACAAATTTAACGAGCATCAACCCCACTAAACGGCGACATGGTATCAGGGCCCGAATCCACGACCCAACGAAAACCACCAGCAGCGAGTTCGCTGCCTTGACCACTAGGCTATCGCGGCCACAAACTAACAAAAGAAATTATTAAAAACAGAAGACTCTGCCATAAAAATAAATTATTAAATTAAATATTAAAATAGGAGCAAACGATAAATTATTAAAGTAGACAACACTATTCTGCTCGGATATTAAAATAAAAGACTATAAAACTTTAATTTAAATAGATCTTAGCGATTTAAATATACCTTAAGCAAATTAAATGTAATTACTATAATCATAATTGTTACTTCAATATTTCGAAAGTAACACGAAGTATCCTTTAATTCATTCCCGCGCCTTTTTATTGACGCCATTTTCTCAAAACAACATGTCAGCACATGTTAATGTAACCAACAGGACAAACGTAACAAGCAGAAATGATTTTACAGGTCCTTTTGAATGTTAGTTACCAGGAAACAAGCTAATTTTAGGACATTTATTAACTCGAAACTAATTATTTCACAGTTTTGCAAAGATTTTAATGGATGTTTCGCTTGAGTATGAGTTGATTGAGGGTGTATTTAATTCTAAATTTTCAAATGAAATCAATTTGTTTACTTTTGAAAAAATATTTAAACTCCTCATTTTAATTACCAGGTTATATAAATAATTGAAATAATAATGAATGAAAAAATATATTATATTTTTTTTTTATCAGAATAACAAATTTTCTAAGACTATTTAAATAATTTGACGCATACTTTTCGTGCGGTTAAACTTCTAATGTTTGGAACATTACAAATTGCTGTGCCCAATTTTCAACAAAATATATTAAGAAAAACTCATTAATATTAGAGTTAAAATTAAATACGGAGAAATATAAAAAAAATATTTGCAATTAAAAAATAGTTTCTTATTATTACCTAAATTGTGTTTTGTCTTTTAAGAACAAAAAGGAACAGTAGTAATATTAAAATCTGCAACTCACTAAACTCCTTGCTAAACGAGAAAAATCCTCTATCGCAGAAGTCGCCAAACTTTGGCATACCATGCGCCAAATTTTGACTTTCGAGTTCAGATGCGTCATGTAATTTGTGAACTTCTTATACCATCTTACGTTCATTGTATAAAGTTGATAAATAGAGATCAGAATAGAATCTACTTCGCATAGAGGAGGAAAAGGAATAACTTATTCTGCAGTTAATTATTTACGCCACTTTAATGAAATAGCCGGAGTTGCCTTATGGTGTTGGTCGCGGACTCACAGCCTGTGTTGTATTCATCCAGTCGTGGGTTTGAGATCTGATGCCACTAAAGTCCCACCTCTTAGCGGGGCTGATGCACGTGAATTCGGATCGAGGTCTCAAGTCTTCTGGTTATGGTTTGGAAGCTTGGAGATGGAGGTGCGAGCTCTAGTGTTGTCCTCATCACTTGAAGGAGGCTCAAAATTTGAGATTCGTCGCCAATAGCCTTTGTGTTGATTCAAGTGTAAGGTAAATAAACAGTCAACCAAGTTTATTAAATTGTTCCAAGAAACTATCAAGCGATATTTACCTTGTAAGAGTGGAACCATTTTCAATTTTCAGAATTGTTTGAAGGTTTATCTAACACTTCTCTTGATCGAATTTGACTCAAGAACCCCCTTTTAATAATCCAAAGCAACACATTTCACGCATGTGCGATGGTTTGGCAATCCCTGTTCTATCGTAAATGTATTTTAAGATTGAATTTTGATTAAGGGTGTTTTTTCTAATTAAAAACTAAACTGTGTGAATTATGTATGTATTATTAAATACTGTCATACGTGTTTGGCTAGAAATCAGATTTAAATTTTGAGGAAATAAGTCGACTAAAGTAAGATTTTTTTTTATTTCCAAACCCAAATGGATATTTGTTGATATTCTTTCAAATACACTTGAGTGAAAATCTAACCAAAAATAAAAATAAAAACACTTTACGAAATATTAATGATATTATTTTTCTAGCTTTTAAATAGACTCTTGAAATCTTTCTTTCGAGTATTTTTATTTTAGCAAAAAAAAAAAAAAAAAAAAAAAAAAAAATATTTTCTTGAATAAAAAATCTATTTTCTCTACTCTGTTTTGAAACTAAAATGTTTTCATTATTATTCTACGTTACAACGGCTGTTGGTTGGAATAATGCACCATGAATAACACGGTTGATTTTTTTTTTAAATTTCGAAAGAATTTCCACATTAACTCAGTTTACCTTCTCTTTAATTCGCAATTCAGATTATTTTCCATTTTGCATATGAAAGAGGAGACTACCTTCAGTTCCAGTTACCTAATGCAGATTTTAATTTTGTTATTTTTCTTTTTTCATCAAGCGGTTTTAAAGCTGTTACTTTGCTTTATTTTCAGATTCAATTCCTTCAGAGAGTGTATAGAATTAGTCATATAGACTTCATATTTGTATAATTAGCTTAAGATCTAGTCTATATCATGTTAAGTGATTGTAATTATGAGAAGAAACCAATATTAAATTTAACATAAATACTATTTTTTTTCTCCAGCCTAACTGTCATTTTGATTTCATGGACGTAATGTTTTCCTATGGAATTTTGGATACCTTTCTAAAATCTTTACTATTTGAATGTATTGACTTGCATCTGAAAAAGAACAGAACAATGAAGGCTTCTGATATATTTTTTTCCCTTTGTATTTTAAAAATATTTTAAAATACTTTTAAAGACAGGAAAAATGACAAACGAATCATTAAAATAGGGGTAAAATATTTTTAAAAATCGTAGAAAAAGGCAATTCTACAGAAGAATGTTTCATTTTTTTTTTATCTTTCAGATGTACCTCATTGTATTGAAATAGATCAAATAGTAAAGAGTTTAGAATGGTAGCCTGAATTCCATAGGATTAACATTACGTCCAGGAAATCAAAATGGTGGGTAGATGGGAGCCTTAAGAAAGTTTTAAGTAAATTCATTTCACGTGATAAAAATTTTAATAACACAGATATATATATAACACATGGATCAATAAGTCCTGAGATTATGCGGTCGTTTTTTTTTGCGATTTCCTCCTTCAAACGCACCAGCAAGTCAATATAATAATCACTGTTGATCGATTTACCTTTTTCGAGGTAGTCAATGAAAATCACGCCATGCGTATCCCCAAAAACTGACGCCATGACTTTGCCAGCTGACTGCTGCGTTTTCGGACGGCTTTCGCCAGCTGTGCGCCACTCAGACGACTGCCTCTTCGACTCTGGAGTGTAGTGATGTATCCATGTTTCGTCCATGGTCACGTAACGACGCAAGAAATCTTTTTTGTTGCGAGTAAATAGCGATAAACAGCTTTCTGAATCATCGACTCGTTGCTCCATCGAAAGCAATCGCGGCACCCACTTGGAAAAAACCTTTTTCATGCTCAATTTTTCATGAAGGATAGTAAATACACTTCCATATGATATCTGTGTCATCTCAGCAATCTCACGGAGCTTCACTTTACGATCTTTCATTATAATTTTTGTCACTTCACTCACATTTTCCGGTGTAACGGCTTCCACAGGTCTACCCGAGCGTTCCGCGTCATTTGTGTCGGTACGACCACGTTTAAACTCGGCAAACCACCGACAAATCGTTGTTTTTGATGGACAAGAGTCCGGGTAACATTTTTCAATCCATTGTTTCGCTTGCACGGTGTTTTTACCCATTAAAAAACAATGTTTTATCAGAACACGAAACTCGGTTTTTTCCATTTTTTAAACAAACTACAAAACGACTTTACTCCAACCTCGATAACTCAGCTGTTTCTGGTCCGATCGACTTAAAATTTTGACACGTTTCAAGCAAAGGTTAGTACTCTAGAAAGACCTGGTTACTGGTTTACTACGAGAGCCATCTCTGGGTTAGTCTCGGAACTTATTGATCCATGTGTTATATATATATATATATATACATGGATTTTGAACATATATAATCTTAAGGTTCCCGTCTACCGACCATTTTTATTTCGTGGATATGGCCCTGGTAGTCTAGTGGTTATAGTCGCGGATTAGAGATCGGTAGGTTCAAGACATGAACGAAGAATTCACCTCTGGAAAGAACTGTCGTGTAGCCAGGGAGAACGCACGTTAAATCTGTCAAGGTTCAAAGTTGTTTCTATGACGTGATGAACAAGGCAGGAGAGGGGGTGCCAGCTCAGGTATCGTCATCATCACTTGACCGAGGTTCAAAAATACGAGGTGCATCGCCAATAGCTTTCGTGTTGATTCTATTGCGACATTCATGAAATAAACCAACCAACCTTGATTTCGTAAAGGTAAATTTAATTCACAGAATTTTTCCTACCACTCTAAAATTGAACTATTATTATCTATTCAAATTCTTATCTACTTGAATGCAAAACAATGCATCCGAAAGAAGAAAAAAAAATGGTTTCTACAGAATTACATTTCCCCTCCGAATTTTAAAAAAGTATCGTTACTCCTATTTTAATGATTCATTTATGGGATTTCTGGTCTTTAAAGAATATTCTAAAATGTTTTAATAAATCAAGGAGAAAATACAGTTCCATAAAATAGTAAAGACTTGAGGACGGTAATAGAAATTCCGTAGAATCAACATTATGGTCATGAAATCAAATTGAGCTGTAGAGGGAGCCTTAATATAAATTATCAACATAAGACGTAATAAAATTACTTATTATGTATATAAAACTCATGAGAACCTAATGGCTTTAAGAATTTTTATTTAATACAAATTAAAATTGAGATGTTCTGGAAAAATGTTGCATAATGATTGTAAAAATATAAATAAAAATTTGTTATAATATGTTGCTGATTTCATCAGCATAGCCACACAAAATGAATTATGTAATAAATATTCCTTATAACAAAATACGATAAAAGAAGTGAATTGCTATATTTATAGGTATTTACTCTTAATGAGTTTTACTCTGCAGCAGCGGTAGCCGTGTGGTAGCGTTGGTTACGTCGAGTCGCGGGCTCGGGTCCTGAAGTTATTTAATATCCATCATGTACAGGCGCTGAAGATGTTATAGACCCAAAACCTCTTGTTGGAGTTGTGTGGAAGTTAGAAGTTAGGGAGCTATCTCAGGTGTTAATCTCGTCGCTAAACTGAGGTTCTAAGTGACGACGTCCAAAAACAAAGCCCTAGCGTTGCTTCTAAGTGCGACGTTAAAAAATTACCATTCAATCAATTAGTTAATTCCTGAAAATAAATATCTTTTTAAAATGGTTCAATAAATTCTTCTTAGCCTTATAAAGTCAGTTGAAATCCATCTTACAATACAAACAATTTCGTTAAAGCAACTTCATTCTTGGTATGTATGGTTCATACTCTTTGTTGAAAATAATTTTTGAACAGTTCCATGATATTAAGACCACACATTTGAAAAATTATAACTCTATTCGGAGAACTATTTTGAATATAAATATTGTTGGTGTGTAGTGGTGTCAGTCTCCTTTTTACCATCATTTTTTAAATTATTTCCAAATATCTAATAATCAGATTCTACTAATAGTATAAAGTAAATAGTTTTATTTTAGTTTCAAACAAATTTACTTACTAAATTTTAACATCAGAGATGATAGAACTCCACTTGAATGTGATTATTTATTAACGTCACACTGAGAAGCAACACGAGGGCTACGGGCGACGGACCACGTAATTTTGAACCTCAGTCAAGTGACGAAGATACCTGAGCTGGCACCATGCCAAAGGGTGGGGAGACTTTAGACATCGTTCTGATTTACAAGCATCAACTCCGTTACACAACGGGTCTTTAGAGGCATCAGGCTCGAATCCATGACTGAACGAAAACAGTTCCTGCCGCATTTTTGTGACTATGACCCTTGGACAACCACAGCCACTTCCAATATCTCTCAACATGGCTGAAATGAAGCTTAGAACTAAACAGTAAAATTCTAGCTTAACAACTCACTCGCTTCGAGTGAGGCACCTCACGAATACTTCTGGATGGATACCTACGACATCACCAGCCGTGATTCCGCGATTATGAAACCTAGAACTTCAATCAATCGCAACATGACTTTCTTAATTCATTGCAAATAAGAAAACTCTTATTGCTACACTAAGTAACCAATGTTACACTCAAGATAAAGTATGAATTTACGCGCATTCTTGACAAATCTTAAAAATATTGCGAAAAAAAACAAATTTTATTTTATTGAACAGACAAGGAAAAACATTTGTCTGAATATAAAAATTATTTCTCATAATGATTTCACCTTATAAATTCCTCAATATCTAACTAAACGATGGTATAAGAAATGCTTATATTTTTTTGCGCAATAACATCGCACATTTCTTTTCTTTAATCAGAACATGGCGGGAATTAACCTTTAAAGTTTTGTCTTAGAAATTAATGAGAAGTCTTAAAACCAGAAACACGTGACAACTGAATTATTCTTTTCAAAAATTATTAAAACAAATTATCAAAAACATGAGAATGGAAAAGAAATTCATGGCAATTACACACAAAATCACAATTGCATTGTAAAAGAAATAATCAGAGTTTATTGTACTAAATTATCATAAAAATACATACAATTCAAAAGCAATAACATATGAAGTTTTCATGTATGGGAATGCACGTAAAGAAATACATCATTCTTAAACAAAATCTGTCCCTAAATTATTAAATTAACTATTGAGTCCAAGGTAAATCTATTTTGTTATCAATAGAATCTTAAGAAGGGAGGGGGGGGGAAGGAATTATTAGCCAATTTTAAGTTTTTGTTATTGTTCAGAATAAAAAATTAGTAGATCTAATCAGTTCAAGATGGTAAAAAGCACGGTTCAAAAAATTTTCATCAGAATATAGACAAAATAAAATTGTCACGAAATCGCAATGGTTATGGCACCAGATAATACGGAACGCATCTCTCTCCTTTAATTAACTATCTTAAGCTATGAATTTAGAGATTAATGGCATTTAGTGATTATTAAGAGAAAAAATGATCGTACAATGGGAGGGAAGAAACTCCGATCAAAGAAGAGTAAGATTAAAAATGAATAAAAATTTACGCAATCAGAACACCATCACATTTGTTTTCCTTAAATTTATTAAAAACTACTATATTTAAAGTTGATGGCTACAAAATTGAAATTGACAGATAAGTAGGAGATTCGATACGTGTTGCCCGGACATAGATACTATGTTTTAGTAGTGTTACTTATTATGAGTTACATGTTATATGACTAAGTTTGGGGATGTATTTGGACTGTGGGTATGCAGGTATAAATCTTAAATGTGTGTGTATTCTCAATGTCCGATGAAATAGTTCGTGTATCTGTCAAATTCGTGTAAGTAGTCGAACCAATTTTTACGAAATTCGTATTTAAATGCGTCGCATGGAGGGATACAGGGACACCACAAAGAGAAAAATCACCCTTTCCTCCCGAATGAACCGTTAATATTCTTGAGCGTGAAGAGTACAATGATCCTCTGCGGGTCTTTCAACTGTTAATTCAAAATATAAGAGGAAATTTCCCAAAGCAAAACCCACTGTTTCATGATCGTGGGGACCACGTATCAATATAGAATCCAGGTATTATGAAAAATTATGTTATTTATCGATGGCAGTACCCACTTTAACCCTGTAGCTCACCTGGATCTCATATGAGACTCCTAGAACAATTCAAAGAAACAGTGATTTAAAATCACTTTTCTCTCAATTTCTTCTCTTGAGTGACACCTCTTATAGTTTTAAACCTAAAATGAGGCATCAAATTGTTTTAGTATATCATAATAAATGTCAGCACCAGTCTTGAAAAATTGAAGTCTTTGATTTTGTGAAAGAAGTGAATGCAAAAATAGCAACATTTATTTTTTACTGTAATAAACTTCCAAAGGTGGTAAGTATAAAATTTTCCCGGTCATAATACTTACATGTGTCATATAGTCCCACGTAAATTGCTTACTTCTAAAAAATAAACTTCATATCTATTGGAAACCATAGTGTCCCATATCAGACTTAAAGTAATAAGTAGTTGTAAAGGGCAATTTCATTAAAAAAATAAAACTAAGCAAGTTTTAACAAAATTGCTTAAAAATAATTTTGTATTATTTTTAATATAAAATTAAAAAAAAAAAACAGGTAGCTAAAGTTAGTTAAAAATTATTTTTGTTCCAAGTAATACATCTCACAACAGTAAAGAAAAGCTGTATAAAATCAAAACACTTTTTCAGAATGTTCTCTGACAATTACGACCCGGAAGAGTATTTGTCAATGAATGAGATGATTATTTTCTTTTAAAGAAAGATCAAAGATCAAACAATAAATAAAAGGTAAACACCATCCATGGGGAATAAAATCCTGTTTGTTTGCCGGAATTTCTGGCTATATTTAAGCCTCTGAAATTTATCAAGGTGCAAATGCTGAATTTCAGGAATTTTGTAAAGAATTTAGAACTGTTGGAGGTGTTGTATTGAGTTTTTGTAAACTTATAATGCATAAAAATCCCAAAGTATTTTTCAACAATTTACTCACAATACCTCTTTTTATGAAACTTGTTGAAAAGATTTTTTTTTCTTCAACAGGAACAATATGTACAAATACGTTACAAGAAACTACAAATAAATTGAAACCTATCAATGAAATTAATTGTGACCAAAGGGCATATTTTCCATTACACAAGTAAAGAAAGCATAACAATAACAAGATGATTCAAAAACTCAACAGTTCTTGGACAAAGTACTGTAGCATTGGTTAAGCATTGAAGTAGACAAAAGAAATCTGTTATCAAAATTCCAAGTCCTGCTTCCATTAAAATGTCTAATAAAGATATGGATGGAGTAAATCTCATGAATTCATTATTAGATCTGTATAGACATACGTTACGACATAAACGGTGATACTTGTTGCAAAATTTTCCCCATATGCTAAATGTTTGCGTCGTAAATTGTTGGATTGGAAGGATAGGATTTTAGAAATCATAGAAATAAAATCCTGAAAATGAATCCTTGAATTTATTAGAATTTAAATCATTCATTTCGAGCTCCCTTATTTATAAATGTAGTTCGACTCTTAGCAAAATGAAAGGCAGATCAAGCACATTGCACGATCCACCAAAAAAGAAACGCTTAAAAGTGCAAGTTCTTGTTGAATTAAAGAAGAGATGGTGCTAAGCATGACCCGCTAAAACTGAGGGGAAATATGCTTCCAAGGATTACATATCCGACTGTCCTTGGAAAACTAGATACATATCCCAGGATACAGTGCGTGCTTCGATGAAAAGAAGCACAAACTATGTCATGAGTGCTTCCATACTTTTCACTCAAGATAATTTTGCTAATATATCTGATATTTCCTTGTATTAAGTAATAATTGCAAAAATATCATTTAGAACATTGAAATTAATATAAAAATTAACATAAATTTATAATCTGTCTGTTTCCTTCCATTTTTCTGAATATGTATGTTTGCTAGCTTTTCAACTTACATGCGCTATTATATGAGGCTCCTCAAATTTCCTAAAAAGGGATCAAGCTGAACAAATATTTTTTTCTACCTAACTTAAAACAAGGATTTAAATATATTAATTCATAGAATTATTTTTCTTTGCTTTTTTCATAATTTGTGAGCGAAAAGATAAACAAAAAATTTATAAGATCAGACTTAGATGCTAAACCGGAAGGATTTTTTAAGCCATCTCCATTTGTTTTTATTAACTTTGACTCTTGAAATACTTAACTGAAGATATTTTCATGTAAATAGTATAAATAAACAAGTGAATTTATCTTTGATGAATACACTTAAAATACGTAAACATTTTGATATAAGTGAACTGTTAGAAGTGCAAGTTGTAATTCTGAATTATCTCGAAACCCTTTCACTGCATACATAATATAAGTTGAAATCTTATATTTTAATTTATTTCATTAAAACACAACTTTTGTATCATTATTTTGAATTCTCGGATAAATGACATATACTTTTAGTTTACTCCTTTCAAATTACATTAATTATTACAACAAGAATACGTTTTGAAATTTGGAAACTTTCTGAAAATTGATCAAAAACTCCTAAAACAGAATTAAAAAGAGAAACATCTTACTCTAGTGCGTTAAAATAAAATAGTTTTAAAGTTTTAATTTATAAAATTCTGAATTTATTTCAAATATAAAGTATAATCATCATCAATAAAAATCCATATGAGTGTTTAAATATATTTTTAAATGTGTTTTATTTCAAATGAAATTTTGTCCATGCTTTAAAATTATTTAACACGCAGTACAGATATCTATTATATATTTTTATTGTACGTGTTTTCTTGGCATTCAAATTTTTTTGTATATTTCATACGCTTTCTCAATATTACTATACTATATCATGTTTCCTATTTTAATAGCTTTTCGTATAATGGCATCCAGCTTCAATTGCACGTAAAATACTTTGCGAATGGCTAAGTATACGTTTCGAAAGATTAAAGTAAATTTGTTTGATGTTGCTATTACTCTGAAATATATTTTATTTGAAAAGATACGAGTTCGTAGTATGGCACTAAAATTTACATTAACGGCGGCATACTTAGGTAGATATATATTTCTTTTGAAAATACCTAAGGAGAATACATTTAGGTGTAGAAATTTGCAATATTATTAAGATGAATAGATATAAAACCTCTTATTTATAAATGTATATTTAAAATATGTGTTTTTTGTGTTTTTATATTCAGAATGTGGTATTTTTACCAATCAAAAACTTTTTCTCACACGCAAACTTTATTTATATAATTACATAATAATTTATTTTCAAGAATTAAGTTTAGCAATTTACGATTGTTATTGTATTACTTTTGAATTTTTCGATATATTTTTAATTGTGAATAACTGTAAACTCTTATCTAATTAAAATAATCACATTTTAACTTTGAAAATTATGGTTCTATGTTACACGATTCATTTTGAAAGTTGGACAAGATAAATAAGGGTACAATATTTAGTTTAAGAATATGAACTTTGTCTTCATATCTTGAAATATATCTCATACTTAACTATATCATTATCTAATTATAAGAAAGAAAGTAATTGAATATCGTAGAATAACTGCTTGTTTCCTAGGTCAGTTTTTCGGTGCTGGGAGAGATACTTCATTTTTTTTGCAAGAATTTCGTTCAGAAGATTTATCAGATGCTAATAATCACACTCCAGATTATTTATCATTTATTTATCAAAAAGTCACTTCTGACCATAAAATTATGAAATGTATTTTAAATAGTATCCTCCTGTACGTTTTCCAAATTAAAATCAAGTGGTTTTGCAAATGATGTCGATGACTTTAACATCAAAACTATAATTAGCAAATCCTTTGATTATGAGAAAAGAACAGTCTGTTAAATTCTTTTAGCTGTATAAGATAATTTTTACTCTTGAGAAATGTTGTTCATTTTCTTGAGTAAACACCACCAGACTTCTATGGTTTTCTTGGTTTCATATTGTTATTTTCAATCTGCAACAATACTCTTCTTAAAACATGTAAAATTATTAGTTTTTATATTTCAATCATAAGACACCTCCATGAGATTTTCACCGCTCTCACTTTATAAAATGAAGTAAACATAGTTTAATTTTGTACATTTTCAAACATGCACAATGATTCCCATAAAGTCAAGCAGTAACAATATGAAATATTACCTCAATCATTATGCATTATGATATCCTCAAAGTTTAAACGATAACAACGAAGCTCATAGTTTTATTAAATGTCCTATTTTCAAACAGCAACAATGAGAAATATTTCTTCAATTATTTTGCATTACAATATCCTCAAGGTTTAAACATCAACAATGAAGCACACATAATCTTATTAAATTTCCTAATTTCAGACAGTAACAATAAAGCAAACATAAAATATTTGAAATATCTTATTTTTACACTCCAGGTCTGAAGAATCTAATAATATTTCTTGAATTCAAAGTACAACAATTAAGCACGCATGGAAACCAATAACAGTTTCTGTTTTAAACTGAAACAAAGAGGTGCATATAATGTTATGGATTTTATTGTACTCTAACCGCAACAATGAGGTGCATAGCCTTATTAAATGTCTTATTTTCAAACTGCAACAATAAGGAAAACATGAAGCTGTGTATATTTTTATACTACAACAATGAGATCTGTGAAGAATCTTATAATATTCCTCAAATTCGAAGCGTAACAAAAAAACATACGCAGAGTCCTAGGAAGATTTCTACTTTGAAACTGCAATAATAAAATGAATAGTCCTATGAATTTCCTTAGGCACTATCCGCAACAATGAGACAAATATTTTATGAAATGCTTTATTTTCAAACAACAGCAAAGAGGCAAATATGGAGTTGCTTAAAATTACATGTTTTCAAACTCTAACAATAAAGCAAATAGAACTATTAATGTTTCCCCATGTTGTAATTGTAACAATATTTTCACCATTGGCTCTTGCCTGTATATTCTTATAAGACTTTCCACATTCTCAAATTGCAACCATAATGTATATACAACATTATAAACTTATCTATTTTCAAATTGCAACGATATGAACATATTCAACTGATTTTTATAAACTCCCGATTTTTCAGCTGCAACCTTGAGGTACAGAGAGTTTTATAAATATCCCTATTTTTTTTAATTTCAACAATGTTTTTGCATAAAATAGATTCGTAAAATTCACCATTTTACAACTGCAACAATGAAGCACGCAGATCATGATAAAGTTCTCTGTTTTTAAATTTCAGGTACGCTTTCAATCGCAATGGAATTATAACGTGATTTTTATTGCGCTTTCACTTCAACTAACACTTTGGGATTTGAATTAAATATCTCTCCCTATGGACAGAGCGAGTTATGTAGATTAGATTAGGTTTGAAGAATTACATTTATAGATCAACGAATTACATTCATAGATCAACGAATTACATTTATAGATCAATTTACATCAACGAAGAATGTAATATTAAATTTAGTTAGTTGATGGAAGAGATAGTGAGCTGAAGTTATTAATGAGAGACGTCTGTATCAGACACGCGTTGAGTAAAGAGCTTTCAGATCACAAAGTGCTAAGGGTTAGTAAAGATTTATGAAAAATAGTAACTTAACTTGACTCGGAGTTGAAGAACATCTCAACTTGACGAGCAGAGCAGGAAGAACTCAACGCTAGGCGAGTGTAGTGAGGGAGAAGCCGAGGAACCAGGGAACAATGGCGAAAGAAACGAGCAATGTCGGATAATTCAGATAGTTGCGTAGTATTATTGTAAATGTTGTGTATCGTGCTGCATTAATGTTTAAATTAAAGTTTAATTTCTTTTTAAGCTTATTAATTTCTTTTACAACCGCACTCACCGCCTTACAACAACTCGACCAAATGGAACGTATTTTACTGGGTTAGAATCCCTATCGATACGTTTGAACTGGATTCATTCGGCAATATAAGTGCCAACTTATTATACTAAACGTTGGAACGGAAGTGTATAGAGACCTTTTCCTCTCATAAAGAAGGGTAGGGAACGAATTTATTATTTATAGATGTGAATAAAGTAACTTTGTTATCATCACTATATGATCTTCTACTATTTTGACTATTTATTGGAGACAACTTATATAATTAATAATGTCAGCTAAAGAAAGTATTATCAGGACGTTACATGCTTATAAAATTCGCTACTCTCTAAAAGAAGAGGCACATAGAAATAACAGTAATATAGAGGTGCATAGAGGCATTAAAAATTTCTTTGTTTTCAGATAGCAAACCTGTTTTAACATGCGACAGATTTATAAAATTCACTATTTTCAAACTATATCAATGAACGTTATAAACTTCTCTATTTTCAGTTTGTAACCATGTTTTCACACACCACAGACTTATGAAATTTACTATTTTCAAATTTAAGTAAAAAGCATTAAAAATACTACACGAAAGAGATTTACAACATTCAATATTTTAAAAATACAACAAAGAGGCATGCAGAGCATAATAATTTTCCCTATTTTAATATTGCAACCAGTTTTTCCTCTCGACCTCTTATTTATGAAACTCGTGATTTTCAAACTGCAACAAGGAACATTATCAATTGCTCTATTTTCCGATTGTAACTACACTGGTGAAATAAATCAAGAGAACTTGCATATTTTATCGAATTGTAAGAAAAGAACTGAACTGAAGGAAAAACCACTGCTTCTAGATAAAAATGCAAATCTTGTACGGCAAATACGTAAGCGTACACATGTGTGTAGGAGTAGCCAGCAGAAAAACAGGCTTTATAAGCGTGTGGAGGGTAAGACGAATTTCATTCGCTAGCACACCTCGGCGAATTTCTTAGTGTTATCTTGCAGCAATCGGTTTCATTCTCATTGGAACAGTAAAACTGAGTAACCACCAACGTTTAAATGATGAAATGAGGTGGCGAATTGTGGAGAGGCTAGAAGCAGGCCAATCGCTAGTCCAGATATGCAGAGAATTTAATTTAACGCCCAGCGTCGAGTGTAAACTATGGAAACAGTTCCAGTATATTGGATCCATCGAGAGAAAGCCTGGACAAGTCGTCTAAGCGCCACGATGGCTAGAGAAGATCGCGATTTATCCATTTCAGTGAAGCGTAACAGAGGGGCTACAGCTTCTTAGCTCTCTCGGGACCTGTATGCAGCCACAGGAACCCATGTAACAAGGGCGACTGTTTCCAAAAGACTGAATGAGAGAGGGTTCTTTGCCAGAAGACCAGCTGTTTGCGTCTCGCTCACGTTTAATAACAGGAGAGTCCGATTAGCGTGGTGCAGGCAGCATAGTGATTGGAATATGGAGCAATGGGTGACCGTTCTGTTCACCGACGAGTCCGGTTTCAGCCTAAACACCGATTCTCGCCGTACTTTCATATGGAGAGAGCCAGGGACCCGCTACCTACCCTGCAATGTCCGCGAAATCGACAATTATGGTGGTGGCGGGGGAATGGTTAGGGCAGGCATCATGTTGGATGGACGCACACCTCTTCACGTCTTGTACAGAGGCTCTGTGGCTGGTGTGAGGTATAGGGATGAAGTCTTGGAGCCCTATGTTCGCCGTTTCCGAGGTGCAATGGGCCCCGAGTTCATCTAAATGGACGATAAAGCGAGACCACATAGAGCTCTTCTGGTCGAAGAATTTCTCGAGAGTGAGGATATTCGCCGAATGGATTCGCCAGTCAGGTCTCCAGACATCAATCCCATAGAGCATGTTTGGGACGCTCTGGGGTAGGTAATTACAACTCTCAAACCCCCTCCGAGAACCATCCAGGAGCTGAAAACAGCGTTGGTGAATGAGTGGGACCAATTGCCACAGGCCCTGATAAACTGCCTTATTTCCAGTATGACATCACGCTGAAGGGCTTGCATAGCTGTAAGTGGGGACCATACTCCCTATTAACCCATATATTTTGTGTATTCTGTAAACGCTGTTTCAGACCTTCACACTCCCATGAGTGTTACGCACAAACATGTGTGTCTATTATAACTGTTGAATGTTTATTTTGTTTGTATTATATCAACCTATGTTCACACCAAATTTTATTAACATCTGTCCAGTAGTTCTGGAGATCGTAGATAAAACATGAAAATTCGCTTAATTTCTTACACCATTGTATATTTACACATGTAACAGACTTATAACACTCACTATTTTCAAATTGCAAAAAAAGTCAAATAGAACACAATAAACTTCTCTATTTTCAGATTGCAACCATGTTTTCCCACACAATGGATTTATAACACACCCTATTTTCAACTTCATCAAAAACACATAGAAAATCATAAACTTCTCTATTTTCAGATTAACACCATGTTTTTGCACACAACAGGCTAACAAAACTCACTGCTATCAAACTGAAAAAAAGAAGCTCAAAGATTCATTGGTATTTATAATCTAACCGTATTTTCTGCATTTATTCACAGTTAATGGATTGAAATGCAAAAGAGATTGGTCAAAATAAGTAATATGATATTAAAAATATGATCGTTAACGGATAATTTTCAGAAGATAACTAGTTATTCCATTAAAAAATGAATGGTAAAATATGAATTTTAAATGCTAAATGGCGATTGCATCAGTTATCTTGTTAAATCAAATAATTACTGCAAATAATAGAAGTACATTTTCAAACGATGTTAGAATGAAAATTATCTCCTATCACTGCATAAATGAACATGAGAAAGGATATTTCTAATTAAAGTATACTGTTATAATAACATCACATACCACATTAAGCAAAAAAAAGTAATTATGTTTAAATATACGCATTATTTAGTCAATATAATAAGAATAAATGAGTAATTAAGAAATCATATCTGAACATGAAAGATTCTTATAGGAAAATAGAATAATTGTTTTATAATAAAGTATAATTAACGTTATAGAAATTTAAATATTCTATAAAACCAATCCGCTAACAATATAAGATATTATGAAAATATTAGTAGAAGAAAATAGTATATATCTATGTATTCATACAGTTTCTTCATAACAAACAAGACAATAATTCGTTATTCTTTTATTACAGTAATTACAATTTTAAAAGTTACATGGTTATTATTTATGATGATTGGTTTAAATGTAACCATTTTGTAATAAAGATTGGTCCAAAATCACGTAGCAGTCGGGTGTCATGGTTAATAAAAAATATAAGTGAAACGCAATTTAAGGATTAATAAAGATTGAGCGATAATGTATGTTCTAACATCAATATGAATTTTTTGTGCAACGAAAATTTGGACTAAATTACACACAGAGTTAATTGTTAATTCGAGAAAATAACTTTATAGTCGTAAATGGTATGATTACAATACATATTTGACTGTTACAAAATGTTTAGTAAACGAGTACTTAAATATTTTAAAACAACCAAACCTCAATGAATTACTTTCTTACAGGTAATTCTTTCTAGATCTCTTTCATGGTAAACCTTATCTGCTAAACACTAATCCGAGATTTCTGATGATCGTAATCACTTATAAATCCCTCTTTCAAGAAAAGTCTTTAAAATAAAATTTTTGACTAACACAAAGTTGTTGAGCGCACAGCTGATCTCACTGATCACGAGCGGTCTTGAAATAAATATCTTGCAAGAAATCTAAATTGTAAATTGTAGCATTTAACTTTTTGAGAAATGGTGTGATTCATAATATATATATATATATATACATAAACAGGGTGTGACTATTAAATAACCGGACTGTGCATGCCTTGGGCGTTAGGCTCGGTGTGGAGGAGTGGGAATGAAATGTAGTTGACTTTGATGCTTCCGGTGCCGGTGGCTCGCTATTTTGTCCCTCTATCTAGTTAAGTTATTTTTTCATGCTAGTTTGCGTAAAACATTGTTGTGTCGAAGTGTCACCATCATGAAAGCTTAAAAATCGAGCAGCGCATAAATTTGAAATTGGAAAAAAAAATACTCCAACTGAATTTTTTAAATTCTTAGAGGATGTGTTTCGGGACAATTACATGTCACGTAGTTAAATTTGTAAATAGCACAAAAGATTTTCGGAAGGTCGGCAGGTTGTTAAGGATGCTAAACGTTCTGGTCGACCTGAGACATCAAGAACTGAAGAGAACTTTTAAAAAATTATTGAACTTGTACCTAAAGACAGATGTTTGAGTATTCGGATGATGTCGTACTTTCGAACATAGGCAAATAGACAATAAGAAAAACTTTGGTCCCAGGATTTGCATAAGATGAAAGTTTTCGCAAAACTAGTACCAAAAAATCAAGCACTAAGAAAACAAGCCATCACACAATGCGTTCTCTGTGAAACAGTTCTTGGCGGACAACAGCATTACTGCATCCACAGCTAGAACATCCACCGTACTCGCCAAATTTTGCACCATGCGAATTCTACCTATTTCTGTTTGAATTCAGACAGCCATGGAGTATTACAACTCCGTTTCTAAATTTTTATCTAGCTGCTTGTTGTAGCAATTAGTTGTAACGGTAACCGAGTGGTCATGTTTGCGAACTCGCTTCAGGCAACTTTCATATCGAACCAAGAGTTCGAATCTTAATCCAATAAAGGTATACCTTGTCAATTGATGAGGACTGCTGCAAATCGCAAACTGAACTAAACTTTAAAGTTTGTAAAGACTGGAAACAGTTCAGGTGTCATCAGGTGACTGTCGAGTAGGTTTGCCACTTACCAAGGCACAAAGTTGCACGGACTGATGCCAGTAGCTCTTTTGTATCTATAGGGGGAAACTAATTCTAAACATACAATGCAGATATTAGCAATTAAAAGTTTTTGATATTACAAACTGGTAATGTTTAGAGTAACCCATTCACGAAAATTACTTTGTCATCAAATCCTAGAAAATTAAATGTATGTTTTAAATGCATTTCGTGAAGAAGAGATCTTCAACTTAATTAAATATGCTCCAAAATAGATGTACTGACTAACTATTCAAGTTACATTCACTATTAACTAATTTTTAATGATACTGTTTAAACAAAAATATATCATGCGTAACGAAAGTTCTTTATTTCCTCTTCAAATTATCAAATTTTCATAAAATTAAGCATTCCTCAAATCATCCACAATTGACATTTGCTCTTTATATAAATGATTTCTAAGTGATTATAAACACAATGATCTTGTATGAGAGGGTAAA
This sequence comes from Nephila pilipes, assembly GCA_019974015.1. Taxonomy (NCBI): domain Eukaryota; kingdom Metazoa; phylum Arthropoda; class Arachnida; order Araneae; family Nephilidae; genus Nephila; species Nephila pilipes. Next base: position 38,117 of record BMAW01053530.1, on the reverse strand, counting down.
TAGTCTAGGATAATCTTAGTAAATAGTTTTTTCCAGAAATGGAAAAAAAAAGAAGTAATTTAAATCTACTTCAGCGTAGAATTATTGATCAACTTTAAAAATTTGCCCTGATTATAGTGGAAGGATACAATAGGTATGAATCAAAAACATATATGAATGATTATCATAAAGATTCTTGAGAAATTATGGTTCCGACGTACAACTGAATGAAGAAAATTAATGCCTGTCTGAGAAAGCAGAACAATTTTGAGTGAAAATCGGCGCGAAAAATTGTTTGCTCGACACATTTCGCGTAAACATCCACGGAGATGTTATGTATAAGTTATTCAACTTTAGTTTAAATAAGATTTTGGTCTTACTTCGTAATATATAGCTAGTCTCGTTTAGGATTTACTTGAAATCATGTTTAGGCCTGATAAATGGGAAATTAAATTTTTTACAGAAAAGAAAATTTTTAAAATGCATAGCCTTGAGGGAATAAATTATTATTGACACCATTTGCAGGATGATAAACATCTATTATCTCGAAAACAGTATGGAGGTGGTTCGGTTATGGTGAAGGCTGCTTTCGGATTTAATAGTCGAGAGGGTATTGCTTTAGCTCGTTCACTCCCAGCGTATCACATGCGATACGCTCGCGTTTACTCTCCTGTGCCCAGTGTATTACATTAGATACGCTCCGAGAATGTCTGCTGCTGACCAACGTATCAATAGAGATACGCTCGATGAGAACGTTTTATTTGATTTTTTAATATTATTATATGACGTTACAATGCCGCGAAATCTATATAGATAGATTATTTGAAGTGATGACCTTGGTGATATGGGTTTCGATTTCACTTCTAGCTATAAAGAGGGGGTAATTGTTAAAAGCACGTGTTGCGGCGCTGCTCTTTTAATGTAATGACATGATTTAAAGGGGGCACTAGCTTTCGGTATGATTTTCTTTCTTGCTTAGAGGTTCAAATTAGAATTTATGGATATTTATGGGAGTAAGGGATTTTGGTAGTTGTTCGTTTCATTCGGTCGGTATTTATTTGTAGCGACAGCCATGACGAAAAGAAAGTATTTATCTGATACTGAGATTTATGATCTAATGAATGAATCTGACAGTAATGTTAGTGAAAATAACCCAATTCTGTACATAGACATTAAAGAGTGGAAAAAAAGACAAAGAAGATGTGCCCTTTGCTCAAATTCTTGTGTGAAGCGTCAAAATATTACAAAATATGTGTGTAAGATATGGGTCGTTGGAATATGCATCGAAGAATTTTTTTTATAAAATTACCATACAGCAAATTAAGATTCATTTTTTATATCTTAATATTCCATGTAATGGTACATCATTACACCATGAAATTTATGAAACAAATGTAAATATATTTTGAATTTTTTTAAAATATATGATTTTTTATGTAATAATTTTATGTAAAAATCATTCAATTTTCGATTAAATCTTTTTTTTTTTCGTATGTATTAAGTTTAATGCATTTTAAATAACATATGTAAAAACCAAAATATTCTAATGAATAGCCGATTTTAGAGGAATTTTTTTCGCGAATTAGGTTTAATATCTAAAATCGTCTGGACACTCCGCGGTAAGAAGTCGCGGTGCTCGGAGAAGCACTTCTTTTTTCTCCCTCCGTTAGCGAAAGGGTTAGTTAACGATCGAAAGAACTACATTAACTATCAAGATACGCCTGGCGAGTATTTGCTGCCAATATCACCATTTATCTATAGTCAACATAGGATGATTTTTCAAGATGATAAGTCTATTAATAATTGTAAGTCGACAGCTGCAAGGTTAGAAGGAAATGGAGTGTCTGCATTGGGTTTCTAGCCAGAGGTCCAAATCTAAACACCGTAGAGAGTAACACATGGATCAATAAGTTCCGTGACTAACCCAGAGATGGCGCTCGTAGTAAACCAGTAACAAATGACGCGGAACGCTCGGGTAGACCTGTGGAAGCCGTTACACCGGAAAATGTGAGTGAAGTGACAAAAATTATAATGAAAGATCGTAAAGTGAAGCTCCGTGAGATTGCTGAGATGACACAGATATCATATGGAAGTGTATTTACTATCCTTCATGAAAAATTGAGCATGAAAAAGGTTTTTTCCAAGTGGGTGCCGCGATTGCTTTCGATGGAACAAAAACAGCAACGAGTCGATGATTCAGAAAGCTGTTTATCGCTATTTACTCGCAACAAAAAAGATTTCTTGCGTCGTTACGTGACCATGGACGAAACATGGATACATCACTACACTCCAGAGTCGAAGCGGCAGTCATCTGAGTGGCGCACAGCTGGCGAAAGCCGTCCGAAGCGTCCTAAAACGCAGCAGTCAGCTGGCAAAGTCATGGCGTCAGTTTTTTGAGATACGCATGGCGTGATTTTCATTGACTACCTCGAAAAAGGTAAATCGATCAACAGTGATTATTATATTGACTTGCTGGTGCGTTTGAAGGAGGAAATCGCAAAAAAAAACCGACCGCACAGTCTCGGGACTTATTGTACCATGTGTTATATGGGGATATTAACTTTGGACTATTTACTCTAACAGCCAACAATACCACAGTGTGCTCCAAAAATATCGATTTTAAATGAGTGGAATAACATACATGTAAACCTATTTCACAAAATGATTGACTCAGTAGCAACTCGATTATTTTATATAATCATGAATCATGGTGATTCAACGAAGTATTGAGGTCTTTTTTTTTCTTTACGTCTATTTGTGGCCTTTATATTATGTTGCTCATATTTCTTCCTACTTTGTATTTTTGTCGAATAAATAAAACCCTTTCTTGATGAAACTATTCTGTATTGTGTATTGTGTATCGGTGACTGTAGGTCTCTTGAAAGGAAGATGAAGCAAACTTTTTTCTCGTGTGAACTGGTGACTTATCCAAGGATAGAGAGTACAATGAATATATATATGGGTTTTACATTAGTGAAATATAAATCAATTAGGGGGACTGTCCTAAATTGATAGTTTTCGCTCCATGATCGTGGGAAATCAAGTATCACATCTCGCATAAATTAATAACTACGGAATCCTCAGAGTTATTTTTTATGAATAATCCTTTTCAATTTATGGATTCTTTTCAATGTTTTGAAATTCTTTTACCTTCCCATAAGAAAAATAGAAATCGGACGTGTGTGAAACCAAATGCGCAAACATTCTTCTACATTTTCATTCCAGGATATATTTTCTCCTCTTAAGGATTTTTGAGAAGAAGAAGAGAAGAGAGAGAGAGAGAGAGAGAAGGTTCAAACAAACAATACCCCTAACGTGCTAAGTAGGGATTGGAGAGAGGATGTTCTAGAATTATCCAATGAATTTTCTGTAATTTTTATTGAGTTACACCAGATGTGTCAGGAGTCTTCAATGGTCTTATTGATGAAGATCGCAAAGGCCCGGGTTTGGAAAGATATACTGCTTTATGTTCTTTAAAAGTTACCAGTATATACTGCATCAGTTGTATGAGTACATTGATCAAGAAGAAATTCAGCATGCACGATATCCTGTGAGTCTATGAAAATAGCAGCAAGAATCGTTTCAGTATGTAACCGAGTTTTTACTTTAAGTAAAACTGCTTCTTTGTGTGTGTATGTGTTTTAATTCTATACTCTATAGTTTAGTTTCAGGCATATGGTGATGTACTTAAATTTCTTTGCTTCAGTTGCATCTTGAAACCTCAGTAAAGGGTCCTTACCAAACCAAACATTCAATATGTGCCTAAGTTTTATATATCTGACATTTTTATTCATTAAACATTAACTAATTATTCGCCGTGCAATTACAGTTCATGTTTTATGAATACTAATCGCACTAAAGTCTAAATAAATAAACATACACAGAATAAAACGATGTTAAACGATTATTCAAACTTGAAATATCATGGTTGTGACGGTAAAAATTTATAAAAATAAACTGCCGCTATCTAAAAAAGCCTCGTTTGCATTTGATTCACCTTTGTCATAGAGAACAAACGACAAAGAACGATTATCAAAAGGGATAAACAATTCTCGTTTATCCAGTCATTTTTCTAGCGATCGTGGTATCTAAACGAGCGGATTTCAAATTCCAAACAGCTGTCACTCCCTTGATGCGAGGTGGCTGGATTCTATTTCGGATAACGTCTATCTGGTAGCTTTTTTCCCCTTTTACTCTTAGCAGGAGGAATTTTTTTTCTTGTTTACGAAAGCACTGCCTCGAAATTTCGGGAACGACAGGTGAGAAGAGATTAAGAAGTTATCTCTTCAAAATAGATAAATGTTTCTGTTATCTCTCAAAAACTGATTTTTGTTTTTGCATTGATATTCATTCATTTTTAAGTACATCGATTGTTTATTTGTCAGTATTTTTAATATGCTGTAAGGCCTTTTTCGCTGGAGTCAAAACAGGTGCAATGTCTTTGATGGCTATAAATGTTAAAGTATGGTTATCTTTTTAAATATTTAAATTAATGTAATTAAAGGAAATGTGATTTAGATTTCAATCATACTAATTTTTCTTGTATTTGCTTCAAAAGGAAGAATTTTTTTTGCTCCTAATGAAAATTGATAACAAGATATTATACCTTCAAAATATTCTTACTGAATATATATGGTTTTTTATCGTACGAAAATGCATCCAATTCTGAAATTTTTGTGCCGTGTAATTGTGTCTTTTTACTTTTTTTTTTCTTGGGTATATGATATCTAAAAGGAATTGAAACATTCTACTGTTATGCAACAAAACGTCTAAAAATATATGTCAAAAACATGTTTAATTATTCAAAACATATATTTTTCACTATTCAAAACCTATATATTTAACTATTCTAAAGATATATCATTAATTATACTTTAATTAATCAAAAATGGCATATTTTCAATTATACTTTAAATGTTTCAAAGACATATCTTCAGTTATATCTATTTTTAAATTATAAAACATCAATGATGAACTGTTTTTGATTCATTGATTAACATTGCACTTAAAAGCAACACAATGGATTATTGGTAACGGACCTCACAATTTTCAACCTCTTTCAAGTGATGAGGATGACACCTAAGCTGCAACATCTCATCCAAACTTCCTTATCAGGGCTTTTAGTTTAGTTTAGTTTAGTTTTTATTAACGACGCACAGAAACAACACGAGGGCTATTGGCAACGGACCTCGTAATTTTGAACCATGGTCAAGTGACGAGGACTACACTTGATCCGGTACCCCCCTCTACTAACATCCATACCACACCAACGGGAGGACTTTGGGCCCCGAACAGATTTAACGTGCATCAGCCCCGGCTACACGGCGGGTTTTTGGCGGCCAAGGTTCGAACCCGCGACTGAACGAAAACCGGCGGTCGTAAGTCCATGACCTTGACTACTAGGCTACCGCGGCCCTTCCTTACCAGGGCATGAGACTTAAAGCATCGTTAGAATTTTACGAGCATCAGCCCCTCCATAACGAGGGTCTTTATTGACATCAGGAGTCGAACCCACATCTTACGATGTTTACCAATGGGCAACCGTGGTCCCTTGCTGAAATATATACATACGTTTTGAGTATAATAATAAAAATTAAAGTTTATTTCAGTGATGTCTAGGGATTGACTATATAGATATCGTATAACCTTGGCTAAGCCATTATACTCTTCGTTCATTATACTCATAGCCATTATACTCATTATATTCATTATTATTACTTCTTCTTAAGGTTGTTATCTTAATATATCTTTCATTTTATATGCTTCGACAAAAAAGTTAATTTAATATAATTTATTAACATCTTATACACGTATTTTAAACTAAACAGGACTATACATGGGAAATGTTTATCACAGATTGTGTTTTAGTGATTATTGCTAGAATCATCCCACGCAAACACAACAAAACTAGCAAATGTTTTGAAAGACAATATTACCGAATACAGAATATTTACAATATACTATTTAAAAGTTATATCAACATCTGAATTTCACCAACTGAGTTATTCTATATGTTGTCTTTCGAATCAAATATGTGTTTTGTCGATCTTCTTGTGTCGAACATGTATTTTGTTGAAACTTGAAACATTCTTCATAAAAAAAAAACTAAATAAATTGTACATAATTTTATGTAAATTCTGAAAGTCGCATTTTAACTCTAAAATGACGGCAAATAGAACAACTTCTGTTTCCCGTTTTATGTGATTTGGAACAAAAAGAATACGTAACTGAATGAAACAAAATCACCTGCAAAACTTTTAGACATAAGATAAATATTTTGACCAGCTGCCTTCACCACTGTTTACCAAGTACAAGGTTGGAACAGTTTATGAAGTTTCTACTTCTCTTATTTGGCTTGTGTTAGACTTTTACTTTTTTTCCTCCCCCCACCCCGCCCTCTTATTCAGGAAATAAAAAACAGATCTCGTTTCATGGAAATCGGTTAGCTTTTGTCATGTATGTATAAAAATATGATTTTGAAATTTTCATGTTTTTCCTTTGCCAATCACGCCCAAAAGTTTTTATATAAAAATACATGAATGTTTTATTTTTTACAGTAACCTTCATGGAGATAATTTTTGAATATATATTATATATGATGCATGTAGAATGTGATCCCACATGCTCATTTCCTGTTTTGTTGATAAAGGGTGAGAAATATTCACTTGTGTTAGTGGTCAATACTGTTAAAGCAGTTACAATCTCTTACACACTTATGGTATAACTCTCTGTTACGCTTTTAAATTAGTAATAGTGCTTTTGCGTTAAACAATGGGTGTTCTTAATATAAGTGATTACCTTAAATTTATTTAGGTTTTCTGCTTAAATCTAAACTGTTTTTAAATACAAAATCTCAAGATTAAAAATAGTAGAGATATTTTTACGAGCATCAAATAATAACTTTTGAAATAATTCTTCGTTTTTTTAAAAAAATGAACGAAGTGCGAAATTGATTTCTTTATTTATAATGAATTTAATGAAACTTTCACCTGTAACATTACTTTTTCGAATCTTTTGATACTCATTAATTCTATCACATAATTAAAATTCATTATTTACTATTTTTTTTGCTTACCATTATGATTTCTTATGCTTTTCATTCTTGATAAATCATTGAAATCAAAATTCAATATGGAGTGGTTGAAAAGTGTCTGGTATTTGGTGGGGAAGCAGCAGAAAGGGCATATTTAGAATATTTATAATGTCATACTGATGAGGCAACACGAGAGCTGTTAGGGACAACCGTGTAATTTTAAGCCTCAATCAAGTGATGAGGACGGCAGGAGATAGGTCCCTTTCTCTCAAAATTTCCCAACCACGCTGAGAAGGGACGTCAAACAAATTTATAGTGAATCAGCTCCACAACAAAATCTCTTCTTTAGTAGTATTAGAGCTCGAACCTGCAGGAACACTAAGCTACGTCCAGACCCAACATAGATGGGAGTTATTCACTCTGAAGTATTGTTTACTGACGTTTTCCTTTCTAAAAACACAGGAACATAAGAAACATCAGCATCTCAAACAATCATCGTCGCATTTTCTGCCGTTGGGGTGTCAACAGTTTTTCTTTGAAGAAGATTTGTAGAAACAAACTATTGTTTTCATTTGTTACTTGATTCCGATGCATGATGATGAATCAGACCTCATCAAAAGTGACAATTCAAAACAAAAACAATCCCTATTTTCGTAAGACAGCAAATGACTGTCAAATCAAAATTAACTTTCGAATCCAGGGTCCAATCCCGGTAACTGAAACTACATCATATAATGGTGCACAGTGAAATAACTTACTTTAACAATGCTATCTGTCTTCCATTACAGCTACAATTTTACCCATTCTCGTATAAAGAGAAAAGTTTTAGTAATTAACTAGAGGAAATATGTTTCTCTGTTCCAAAAGATATATTCATTTTGATGAAAATAAATCTTCATTTTTTCAATCCTATAAATATGTCTCTAAACATTAATAGAGATGAAAGTTCGAAGGAGCTGCCAGTGCCTTGAAAGTCCATCAGACTGACCATCTCCCTTTTGTAGTGCTTTTACGCTCGAGATGCTAATCTGAGCTAATGTCCATTAGCAAATTGAGCTAATCCAATACTGGTCCTTTGCTACTGAAATCAAACGTGGTATCAGAAGCTGTATCATCTTCGCAACATACTAGAACACTGCCAACAGGATTACTTCGAGACCTCGACCCGATTTAATTTTCATCATCTCCAGCTTACACAGTGCATCTTTACAAGTCATCGAGAGATTCGAACCCCGACTCGACACTAATAACGATCTCAAATCCGTGAACCTACATTGAAAGCCTTTACGCATTCAAAATATGATTTCTGTTTTTTAAATAATACAGCATAGATTCAATACTTTATTCTACTGATCAGGAATGGAACATCAAGCAGGTAAAAAATTTCGAAGTTTTCGTTTTGAAAAAATATATATAAGAACAAAATCTCTATTCGTTTATTTTATAAAACAGCAATATTTAAGTGTGATTTTGTACAAAATATAAAGTAATGGTATGGAATATTTCAGGGTTCTCTCGTTGAATTGTGTGTTACTCTATGTATAAATTCTAAAATTACATTTAACTATGAAAAAAGAAAAAAATGTTAAACATCTATTTTCATTTTTCATAATTCATGTCATCTTTTATGATTCATGTCTTTGGAATTATAAAGATGTAAACAGAATCGATAGTTTCGTTATAAAAAAAGTTTATATTTCTTTCATGATTCGATTGCTGAGATTAATTTATATAATGAACAAAGTTATCTTAGGAATTTAGACGCTGTTTTAATTATTTTATTTTATTACATAAAAAATACGTATTAATTAAATAACAGAATGACCTTTGCAAGAAGTACGCATGCATAGACATGAAGTCGACAACAGCTTATAGTGTGAAGACTTTTCTTTCTGAGATCTGGACCTCTCACTTTTTTCGACAAATGGGTTTACCGTAACTCGTCGTTCGCGTTAATTTTTTTTTTTTTATTTCACCGGGAAAGTGGTAAAATGTAAGAGACAACAATGGATTGTTGCGGAATTTCACACCGCAGCTTGGGAAACCATATTGGAGACTTTTATAATTTGATGAATGAGTAAACAAAGAATACTTATCGCTGTTGAAGAGATTTTCAGTGGCTTCAGCGTTTTTCAAGATAGGCAGAAGGCGTTGAAGATATTCACTGCGGGTTACTATTCCAGTCAAGGCGGATAACAATATAAAAAAATCGAGTAATCTGTTCGATCTGACCATCAAAATGAAGTATTTGTGCAATTGTCAGTCTAGGAACTGCCAAAGTAATCCGTATGGAAATTTTACACAAATTTCAACAGGCAAAAATCTGTGCAAAAATGGTGCTTAAAAGAATTCTCAAGTTGAACAACGAGAAAGCTCGCAAAAAATGTTTGTAATGGCACACGCGTGAATGCAATTCAGCATGACCCTAACGACTATCGGAAAGTGTAATAACGTGTCGATGAAACGTGGGGATTTTTACTTTATGATCCTGAAAGAAAGCGTCAATCCATGACAGGAAAAGATCATACTTCACGAAGTCAAAAAGGTTCAAGGAAGAACAAATCAAAATTTAAAGCAATGATAATTTGAATATTTTTTGTATTCGTGGGATTATCATGCCTTCACTGGGTTCCTGAATCAATTTTAGTCCATTATTACTACCCTCGTTTATAGCGAACTCCATGAAAAAGAAAAAAAATGAAAAACGACATTAAGTAGCAAGAACAACTAATTCAAATATTTATCAGATGTATCTAGCCAATTACATAGCATCCCAGTGTACATTTCTTCAACTTCGTCGGATACCCTCCATACGATTTCCATCTGTTTTATAAAGTAAAGCTACATTAAAAGGAGCAGATATGTGCGCTGAAGCTATTGAAAGAAATGACATGTGTCCCTGAGAAAGAGCTGACAGGAAAGATTTCCTAATATTTCACGCAGTAAAATATTCGCATGGGTGATGTAGGGATACAAAGATGTGTGTGTTATAAGGATATAATCAGTAAAAATGTTTAGAAATGAAAATATATTAAAATGCATATGCAGCATCATAACTTGTTATTTAATAGCTCAACTTAAACTTTTATATATATATATATAATATATATATATAGGCTAATAAGTAGCAATGACAATAATGGCTATCGGCTAAGCAAAGCAATATGGCCAGCAGTACAATAGTAATAATATATTTAATAATAATATTAATAATGACGTATGTATGACTGTATGTGTATTAAATAGCTAGCCAATAACTGTTCAGCAATGGCTGTGTGTGTGTGTATGTGACATGTGTGTGTGTGTGGCAGGCTGTGGCCAATGTGTGTGTGTGTCAATAATAACATGGAGCTGTATGTGTGTGTATGTGTATGTGTGTGTCCCTGTGTAATGTATGTGTATTAACTCAATAATATATATGTGTGACTGTGGCTGTGTGTGTGTGTGTGTATCAGTATGTATGTGTGAAGCTATGTGTGTGTGGCATTGTGTAATGAGTAATGTGTGTGTGTATTATGTGTAATGTATGATATGTGTAATGTGGCCAACTGACTTTAATAATGTATGTGTGTGAATCAGCAATGTGTGTGCGTGGCCAATGTGTGTGTGCGTATGTCAGTATGTGTGTAATGTGACATGTAATAAGTGTATGTGTAATGGCATGTGTATGTATATAATAATAGTATAGTAACAAGCATGTGTAATGTGTAATATTAATAATAAATATGTGTGTGTATGTTTCAATAATGACTGACTGTATCAGCCTTAATAACGTATGACAATATTAATAATATGTAATAACCAACCATTATTGCAGCAATAATGTCCTGTCTATAATAAAATACTCTAATATGTATGATGTGTAGTATTATTAAGTGACGTATATTATGATGACATGTAAGCCAGTAATGTTTTGTATGTGTAAGGTAGCCAATATCAATGTGTGCGTAGTGTGTGTGTGCGTGACAAATGTGTGTGTGTGTGTGTGTATGTCAACCAATAATAATGCTCATTTAATGTGTCAATGTGTATGTGACTGTGTGTAATAATGGCATGTATGTATGTTGACAATGGCATGTGTAATAATGTGTATCCGTAATAATAATGTCAACCAATAATATTTAACAACCAATAATAAACTGTGTGTGTGTATGGCATGTATGTATGTTTATAGTAATATATGTATATTTCAATAATAACTTCAACCATGTGTGGCTGTAGTAACAATAACCAATATGACTAACAATAATGTGTGTTTCCATGTGTACATAGCCAATAATATGAATATGTAATAATAATGTGTGTATGGCAATAATAATAGATAATAATAATATGACAATATGTAATATTAATAACTATGTGGTTGTATGCTATAATATGAACAATAACCATAACATGGGTCAAATAGCATATATGTATGTATGGTTTATGCTCTTCTGCATACATGTATATGTATATGCTTCATATATATAAGCTATATATATAAACTACTGCATATGTATATGTATGTAGCAGCAACTTAATAATATATATATGTATGGCTGTATACTATATGTAATATGGTTGCCATATATATATATGTATGGTTATATATATATATGTATATGTAATAATATGTAATATGAAGCATATGAACTGTAATAATATAATAATATGTATATGTATGTAATATGTATGTAAACTTTATCATATGTATATGTGTATTATGTATGTAATATGTATATGAAGCCTGTAATATGTATGTAATAATAATAACTATGTAGCAACCAACTATATTAATAGCAATAACAATAATAATATATTTCAATAATAATATAATACGTAATAACAGCATAATATAAACTATATGTTGCAAGACAGTGTCTGGCAAGGGGGCCAAGGAGTTAGTTGGGTTGGAGTTTAAGGAGTAATACGGTTGTGGAAATGTTATAGGAGCTATGAGGTAATAACAGGAAGAGATTAGCAGATAAAGGATTTG
>BMAW01053530.1:0-26102 GCA_019974015.1 Nephila pilipes | reverse complement strand
ATATATATATATATATATATATATATATATATATATATATATATAACTATATATTACAAGTGATATCTAACAGAAACCAAAATTAGTGCGATTAAATTTAAAATATATAATTGTAAATATTACAAAACTACAAAAAATATATGAAAAGGTAAAATAAAATTTAAAGTTCAATTTAAATTACTTGTAATTTTCTGTAATATAAATCCTACAATGTCATTAAGTTTCACAAAGTGTAGTATTTAATATTATTCAAGAAATATATTAAGCATGTTAGTAAATGGAAATTAAATTATAAGACCAGTAATTTACGAAAATTACAAAAAAAACACAAAACATCAAAGCCTATATATAACTAAGATCTATATAGAATTTTCCAGTACTTCACCTAAAAAGAAGGGATAGAAAACGCTATTACTTACTCCCATTTTAATTATTTACATTTATAATATGTATGCTTAAATACTCTTTAATGTTATATTTTAAAGAATTTAAAACCTTTTATACGTAATAATACAAACGAAGCTTGTACGTGTTATGTAATATATTTTTAACGTTACTTTTTTATTTGATTAATTTATTTTTGCAATAATTGTAATTTTACCTTTAAAATAAATTTATTTTTATCTATAATTTGGAATCTATTATACTTTTATATACATGTTAATTTGCACATCCATTTACCTTTGAGATATATATATTGAGATGGATAAGTAGGTTTTAATACATGGCAGAGTTTGAAACGACGGTCACCAAAATTCTTATGTACTAGTTATGTTGGGGTAAAATACCTTGCAGTTGCTAATCCTATAATTAAAGAAACAGTATTGAATCAAATTGTTTCAACATCGAATTTTTAATGTCATACGTTTTGAGTATGTAAGTTTAGGAGCAGAAAAAGAACTGGCTCATTCACTCGTGTGCGAACAATGGAGGAAATCAAGCAATCAATATAGCCTGAAAGAATCAGCAACAACTATTTAAGACAAGAGGTAGGCTAGGGTAATTTTTAAATAGTTCTCTTCAGAGATACTGTCAGTTGAGCATTTTTTAAGAGACTTTGAAAGGGGGTTTGTAGTCAGATTGCATGAGATGCGTCGCAGCATTTATGATATAGAGATAATAGTTGTATTTCCACACGCAAGCATTGCAAGAGTGTATAGCGAAAAACAGAAATCTAGAAAAAAAAGTTTTTCTCCTACAGCGGGGAAGGCTGATATAAATCATGAAAGAACAAGCCCCTCATCACCTGACCAGTGCCGATTAATGTCAAAACATGTTTTCATAATGTTACGGATTTCAATGTTGGGCTATAAACAAGTTCTAATATGCAGCAAAGTTCCACCTTTCGCTGTCGAAGGCCCATTTTCATATTTTTGATGACAGCAAGACTCAAAGCTATGCGCCTTAGATTGTGCTCCCCAACAACCCCAGTGGTCTGTTGCTGATTGGAAATGCATTGCCTCACTTAACGAGTCACATTTCCAGTTTCATCCGGCCGAAAGACACGTGCGAGTCTTTATAAATCCCCACAAATTCATGTCAAAAGGAAATTGTTAAAGAAAGTGGAAATTGTTTAGTTGGCATGTATTGATGCCCCTTGTAAGTCTTCAGTAACCTTTGACAGGTGACCGCCACTTAACATTCATTTCGATCACTTTTATTCATTTATAGCTTTTGAGCATTCCAGACAACTTAAAAAAATTCTACAGTAAAATGCAACATCATACTCACATCGAAGTTTTCAACCAACTGATGCGAGAAATAATTTTTTATGATCTCAGCTCTCTCCGACAACCACCTAATTCCCCAGGAAAAATCATCATGGAACCATATAAGGAATGTCATGGAACATGCAGTGTAAAAAAGGTCTCATCCCCTTACATCCGAAAAGAATAGCGAACTGCCCCGACAGACATATGTTGAGAATTATCTTTGCATTTTTCTATTGCTATTGCTACATTCTTGGACATAATCAAGAAGAAGGATTAATATTTTTCATCCCATTACTTGATGATAAGGTACATCATCAATTACTAATGTAACTAGTTTGGTGATTTAAATCCGATTTATATATATATATATATATATATATATATATATATATATATATGTAATGCATTTCTTTTAAATATTTTAAATATAACTAATTAATTAAGTTTTAAAAACAGTCGAAAACAATTTCATACTTAATAATTTATTTTATTGTAAGGGAGAGAGAGACCATTTCCACACTGCGGGAGATACAACTCCGTCATTGGATAAAGAATAAAAGAACGGTAAGAGCGTAAGATTATGAGATAGAGTAGTTTTCTCACAGAGGTACAAGTTATATAGCATGGATTTTTCATAATAAACGTCACAGAAAACACGTGGGATGAATGGAGGGAATTTAAGTATAGATATAAAATCTGGTAGAGATCATCCTTACAGGTCTAATGCCGTGTGAACCGCATTGTAAGCGAATTTTTAAGAATACGTGATTGCATAAATTAAGTTAAAAAGGAATGTATCGGGAAATAAGAAGGAACGCTTTACTTTTAAATGACAGAATGGAAAAAATTAGGAAATTAAATTATTATTATGAGAAACAAATATGAATTAAATATATATATATATATATATATATATATATATATATATATATATATACACGTGAGCAGCATTCAAAATCTTACTTTTTGTCGTTTAGTTATTCATTTTACTCCTACCTAAAGACCACATCAGTTTCACGTTTAAAGTAGTAAATTTATTAAGCCATTTAAATATATGTAATCTTGCATCAATTCGTCTCCCTACGTCATCCTTGAGATATTTAAGACATTTAAAATTACGGATCTGACTTCAAAAGGTTAGCCTATTAGCCATGGTCTCGAATTCGTGGTCGGTGTTATTTCAATGAGGGGTGAGTTCAGGTTCTTGATTCATGTCGTAAAGACCCTTCTTGTAAGTTGATGTTTGCCCATTAATATTGTCGCGGCCTCAATTCTTCTCATCGGTGTGGTGTGGAAGTGTGGAGAAGGATATCACCTGTGGTCCTCGTCACTTAATCTAGGCTCAAAATCATGAGATCGAACGCTAATTGCTTCCAAATGCGATGTTAATAAATAATCAAACAATTAAGAGGTGGTAAATAATTTTATTCTTCTATATAGCAAATAAAGTATCAAAAGTAATTTATACAGCAATTTAATACTCGTAAAATATAACTGCTTAAAATTAAAATAATGGATTTTATACATCACAACTATATACTACTCCAATACCGGGCTAAAATTCAAATTCTTTTTTAACTTTCTATCATTTTTTACTTATGCATTAAGACTTAAATAAAAAATACCGAATATTTGAAGCTTTTTTTTCCTTGCAGAATCTTTAGAAGTTTATATTTGAATAAAATGTATTTCAAGAAATCCCCATGCTATTCAAATGAAAATTAAATGATTTTAAATTTAAGTTACTTCATAATTAAGAAAGTTTTTCTTCCCTTCAAATGTATAATAATTATAATAGTTTGGTTCTTTGTGCAGTAAACTTAATTTTAAGAAAATTAACAGATTAAGTTTTAATTACAATTAATTCCTAATTCATTAAACATTGTCTTTGAGAGATGCCTAACATATGTTGCTTTTCTCAGAATAATATAAGCCTTAAATTAAATAATTATTCAAAGGGAAAAAGCAAACATATAAATTAAGTTCTTTCAATTGAATAATGTTTAAAAGTTGAAAGTGAAAATTGAATTTAAAAGTCTTGTATCTATGTAGTATAAAAAAATGATATTTCAAAAGCACAATACATTTAATTATATCAACATTTTATTAAATGTAAGAATATTATTTAAAAGATAAATTATGTAAGGTTACTTAGAATGCTACATATATAATTTCAAATAATTCAGTATAGAGATTTTAGAGCTTGAAGATTTTAGACTTATATAGGGATTTAGATTTATATTATATGAAATTGTTCCTCCAGTGTTAAATAATTTGTTGATGACTTAAATTGAAAACTTAAATTTATATGTTATTTCTCATAAAAATAGAAAAGATTTTATAATAGTGTTTTTATAAATTGAGATATTTATTTGCACTTTATGTAAGTTATCAAAGTAATAGTTTTTGAATTCTTATTATTTATATGATAGTTTTATATTAATAATAAGTAAATTACACACATTTTCGTAAATATTTTTATCAAAAAAGTTGATAAAACAAATTCAGAGGAATAAAAAAAATATTTTTCAGTTCTTGAACATATTCTACTTAAAAGAGTTGGAGTAAATTTAACTTTTTAACTTAAAAAGAAATTAGCGAAGAATTAAATTGAGAATTTCTAAGGTAAATTTTTTGAAACAAATTCATTTGGATTTATATCCATAACTAAGAATTACGCTTTCAAAAAAAAATGCATTTTTATTAGTCTGGAATAAAAATATTTGTAAATTTTTCTTTTTAAAATCTAAAAGACATGCTATTTTACATCTGAAAGAATTTAATAATTTTAACATGAAAAGTGTATAGATATTGCGCTGATAATGCTAACGTTTGACTATATAAATTAGTTTATCTTAAAAATAATTAATTGATAAAAATTTTAATTAAAAAAATTAATTGATAAAAATTTTATTTAAAAAAAAATTAATTGATAAAAATAGAAAGAAATATTTATTTAATCATTATTAATTTATAAAGTAATGACTAAATAAATATTTCTTTTCACATAAGATGAGGATTATTTAATTTATTTGTCAACAAAGAACATAATTTTTGATCTTATGAGAAATTCATCTATGAGTTATTAATTATTCACGATGAAAATGTGTGCTCCACTTTGATTACATTGCGCACTTAATTCAGTTGTAGCAGGACTTAACTATTTTGGAGGGATCTTGGAGTTATATTTAGTTTTTAAAAACATCTTATCCTTTTTCTCATAGATGTATGATATTCTGCCATCTGGGTGACCTGGTGTGCTCATTAAGTTTCAAGGGAGTTTCACTATTCGTGTACTTTAATGAAGATTGTTAATTAGGTCGATTATATAAAAGTACAATTGTGTTTTATAAAAGCCTGAATGAGTAGAACGCTGTAATACATTTTTAAAATTGCTACGTCCTATTTTCTTCAAAAAATTAAGACATGCTTTTATTTTAATTATGATATTCAGTTCAACCATCGAAGTATTTATTTAATTATTAATATGCGCTAACATATTGTTGTTTTGAGAAAATGGCGTCAACGAAAATTTTTGCTGGTCATAAAATAAGATAGACATTATAATACATAATGATTATAATAATTATATTTAGTATGTCCAATGTGTATTTACATTGCTAAGATGTATTTATCTTCATATTTTATCGACTGCTTTTATTTTGATATCTGAACAGAATAGTCTTGTCTCATTTTACTACTTTATCGCTTTCTTTTATTTCAATAATTAATTTACTAATTGATTTTTACTGCAGAATCGTATGTTTTTATTCTTTTCTTGTTAATATTGGCAACGATTTTGTACATTAAAATGTTTTTGCTTGTGAAAATAAAAATATAATAACATTTTGAAGAAGATATTTTCTTTTCTCGATAGTAATTACTTCTATGGAACTTGTCGCATTAAAGTGAGCTTACTTTTCTCTAATTAATATCCATTTTCAATAATTCTGCTTTTTTGAGAACTCAACAGAAGAAAAAGAAATGTTAGCACATGTTAAAATGAAATTAGCAAACTAATTTTATTGTACTTTATTATTATTTTTTTTCTTATTATTATTATACGAGGTTGTTTAATTGTCAAAAATGTTAAATAATGCTTTTGGGTACGTTGTTGATTCATTTTTCTTTAAATATCTTACAGTATATTAATGACATTGCTTTGAATTCTGTTTATTTAGAGAATTTAGGAACACTTTTTCATTTTTTTTCACTTTTGCATAACTTATCTTATTTATACCGTAACTTATCTAATCTTGTTTTACTATTTAGAATTTTTCATGTGCATTACACTCGACTTAAAATTATTTTGAATATAATGAATTATTCCCCTAGTAATAATTGTCTTTTTGGATAGCTGATATTAAAATGTACTGAAAGGTATGGCACATTTTTTTTTTGAGAAAAATAGTCTTAAAACAAACAGTATTTAAATGTAATTCATTGGTTAATATGCTTAGATATATTAATCAGTAATTTTCAACTATATTCAAACCTTTCAATTTGATTTATTTTACTTTAATGTGGTCTAAAAAATTGCGACAGACTTTTGTTTCACTGATCAAGAAAAAACGTCGGCAATAAAGTTCTGTTACATTTTAATGTTTTGCCTATTTGCTTATGCTGATTTGATTAGAATTTACAAAGAAAAAATTGCAAGCGACTCGAAAATAAATTTATCTCAGAAAGAAACAGATTTTCTTGTTATATGTAAAAGAAAGATTTAAGAAGTGCTTTGCAATTTTTACCGCTGTAGCCTAGTGGTCATGGTTGCGGACTCACGGTTGGAAGGTTTCGTTTAGTCGCGGGTTCGAGTCTTGATGCCACTAAGACTCGCATTGTAGCTGGGACTGATGCAAATTAAATATGTTGAGTATCAAAGTCCTGGAAGTGGTGCGGTAGTAAGGAGAAAGAGTTCCATCTCAGGTGTCTTTCTCATGACTTGACAGAAGCTCAAAATTACGAGGTCCGTCGCCAATAGTCTCCATGTTGCTAGTAAGTGTGACGTTAGTAAAACCAATCTGGTCCAATCTTTTGCGATTTAAAATTACTTAATATACTCCAAAACGGGAAACATTCATATGTAATAAGCAATAAAGACTTTTAAATATTTTTACTATGCTTTAAAATATTTTTGCACATGATAAAATAGTAAATCTGCAGTTATTTATACAAGATCAGTGGGAAAATATTAGTTAGATACCAACACGATTTTCTAAAGATGATACAGAGTGACTGACCTGTCTTTCAAATTTAGACGCTTCATTTTTAACCCATATATCTCTATAGGAAAGTACGAGTCTTCATTGAAACAACGGGCGCCTCTAACTTAATTAAAAGTCTATCGTAAAGTGAATAAAGAGTTCTTTGCACACCACATAAATAAATTACACTGTTTCCTTCTCAACAATTCCCTAACTCAATTCAAAAGTTCAAAAAAGAATATTGTAACAAAACTGTTAAATCAATAGTGAACTCCGCTATTTAATGCTGTTTTATATCCCATTAGATTTCGGCAAAAAGGACAAACTGTAAATAACATATTACTGAGGATCTTTTTTTTTTGTGTGGCGAAAAGAGTTTCAGTGAAAGAAGTTTACCTTCTCTTTACCTCGGTTTCAGAGACTACCGGTAATTTTGCATATGAAATGAGATATCTTCTGTAGTTTGTATTCAACGAACATTTTAAATGGTTTTTTTTCCCATTCTGTAAGTTGTTCTTAACTTCAGAATTCGGAAAATTGAGTTGATTGAACGAATAAATTATTAACAACACTCGAGAGGAAAACTAGATTTATTGTTGAAGCGATTTAATCAGGTGGTAAGTGTTTTTATTTGATTGTCCATTGACGTCACACTGAGAAACAACGAGATGGCTATTGACGACGAACTCGCAATTTTGAACCTCTTTCAAATGTCGAGGTGCTGGATCGTCAGATCGGGGGGTCGAGTCTTGATGTTTCTGAAGACAAGCCGTATAGTCGAGGCTGATGCATGTTAAATCTGTGGAGGCTCAAAGTCCTCTCATGGGAGTATTTTGGAAGTAAGGAGAGAGAGAGATACCCGTTTAGGTATCGTCATCGTCTCTTGACAGATGTTAAAAATTATGAGTTCCTTCGCCTAAAGTCCTCGTGCTGCTCTTAATGCGACGTTAATAAAAAATAATCATTCAACAAACCAATCTTTGGTTACTCTATACTGGTGATTTTCCCAAGAGATAAGTATGGCCCACTAGTAGGCGTTAAAGTAACTGAGATGTTTGTGATTAATAAAATGAGCTTATTTAATGATATTTTTTAATTACAAAAATAGAAGTCATATTTTAACATTTAGATATATGTATTTAGATATATGTATACATATGTATCTACACTCTATAACAAAAAAGACGCTCAAAGAAGAAGTTGCCGATTGCAATGAAATTTAATATCCAAAATCATTTGGACCGAACATGTTAATTAAAAATTTTGACTAAATAAACAAATGATTAAAATTTTGTGTCCAATAAATGAATAGTAGGAGCTACAACGCATTGGAACTGCGCACTCAACAGGTGTATTTAAAAAAGCAATTTTGTTGCATTGCGATTTAAGACACCTTTCAACGACTGAAAAAAGGCCTCGCAGTAGGATTCGAGCTCATCACGAACAACTGTCAGAGTTTGAAAGAGGTCCTTTCATAGGATTGAAAGAGGCAGTTTGGACAAATCGGAGAATTGCTCGTCATATGGGTCGAAACGACGCAGCAATTAGAAGATGCTGGCAAGAATGGGTGGATAGTGACAGATTTCAGCATCATGATGGTAGCAATCAACCTAGGGCCACAGCGGATCGGGGGGAAGGTATTCTTGTCAGATCAGCTGTCACAGTGCCTGATTCATCCTTATCAACTATTAGACGTGTGACCTGCACACGAGTGTTCACCATACCCATTCACAGACGAAATCTACCCTCTTACCGATCTCTACACCCATCTGCCACGTAAGCCTGCACACTGTCGAGCCAGATTACAGTTGTGGTGGCTTGATAAGGTTGGAGTGGTGCTGACTGGGGACGTATAGTATTTAGTAACGAATCCCGCTTCCAACTGTGTCCTGACGATTATCGAAGACGTGGCTGGAGATGCCCAGGGTAACGTGCCGATCCTGATTTCACTATTGCACACCACACAGGCCCTCAACCAGGAGTTGCGGTGCCATTTCCCTTGATAGCCGGACCCTTTTGGTCGTCATTACATGCACACTTTCTGCACAGAGGTACGTTGACCGCTCCAGTTTTGCTACCGTTCCTTTTGCAGTACCAAGGCCTTATTACCTTAGCAAGATAATGCCAGTCTACATTGAGCACGTGTTGCTATGAACTGTCTTACAGCTTGTCAACCCCTTCCTTGGCCAGACAGACCTCTCTCCAATCGATGAGGTATGGAAAATGAGGGAGAGGGGACTGCATCTACCAGTGAATGTTGATGAGGCAGCTCGACAATTGGAGCAAATTTAGCAAGAGAACATCAGGGAGCTTTATTACTCTATGGCATGTCGTGTGGCAGCTTGCATCCAGGCTGGAGGTGGGTCAATACCTAATTGAGCTCGTTACTTTGTAACTATGCACCTTTGAAATAAATCATTCAATTTTTCTGAAATTTTAATCATTTTCTATTCTGTACATAGTTATCCTATCCGTCAATTTTTGTCTTCATCGAAAAATTCCTTCTTAGTGCGTTGTTCTTTTTTAATATAGAGTGTAATATAAAGAAGAAAATCACATTTATATACTATTATAAATACACCTGAGCAATTAATAAACAGCCTGCGTAATTATATTTGTAATTTGTTGTCCTACTTTTAGATATATCTCATTAAAAATAAACTGCAAAAAAATATTTGAAATCTACAAGAGCATTTATAAACATAAATTTCTATTTTCTATACGTAATATTGTAAATTAAATAACAGAGTTTAATGAAATTTAATGTTTTATGAATCAAATTATTCCTAGAGTTTTACAGATACATTGAAAGATACCTAAAATTTGTGAGTGCTTATTGTAAAAAGATTACGTTTATTGTACACAAAAGTCTGCTTTTGTAATTTGAAGCTAAATTTGTTCTATGGATAAAACATATTTTGCGGAAAGTACACCAAATTCCTAAGAACCCTAAATTTGATAAAATCGATATTGATAGTTTTCCTCTATGAGTTGACACATTTACTTACAATTTCAAACTTAAATTTTCTCCAGCTTTCTATTTATCATATTTTTATAAATAATCCATATATGGAATCAGAAAATCCTTGTTTATTTTTAAGAGTAAAATCAAAAATGCAAAATTAGAAGCATTTTGTTATTTTAGTTACCTTAAAGAGTTCTAGAAGGGTATTTTGATCCAGACAAATTTAAAGGTTTTGATGATCAATTACCTCCCCCTGATCAAGAACTGACTGGAAATCTTGATTAGTATAAAAATTAATTGAACTCGTTTTTTCAACGAATAATTCTACGTACATCATACAGTCATAATAAGAGTACGTATTGGCATAATATAACTAAGACCTCAATACCTTTTTGACTAGCATATCAACGAATAGCAACATGTGTCGTCAGTTACGATTCTATCAATTTCCAAACCTTTTCACTCTGCAGACTATTGATGACAACATTCTGGAATCTTTCTAGCACTTGGAGGCACAAATAGATATTAGAATATCCTCAACATGTACATATTAGATTGGGTACTTGAACTTTCTGAAATCTAGAAATATCAGAATTACCATTGCAGGACGAATTGATAAAATTATCAATAAATGCAGTGTTAAAATTGAAATTTTTTAAAAGTGGGTTACTAGAATTTTGGCTTCAAAGGCAAATTTCAATAATAAATTCGTCATTATTGGCTGCCTTAAAGAAATGTTTCATTGCATTACCATTATAATATCAAGCCGAAAGATGATTTATAGTAATTAGAGATTTACTAATAAAGAAAAGAAGCAGGTTATTTATAGTGAAACGGATGATATAAAGTTACTCATGACAAATATGCCCCAAATTTCTAAAACCCAATGTCATTACACCAAATATAATCCTTACAAAAATAATATTATGCTATTTTTAATGTGTATTTTCTGATCCAACGTTGTGCAATATATCAGCGCCATAAAAATTTTAACAAAATACTTTTAAAATTCTCTTTTTCGTTGTTGTATCAGAACGAGTATAATACAGAGCAATTCTCTAAAGAGACACGCCTTCGAATCATTGTTTATAAAAGTGCAGTACGAACCAAAAATGTTCAAAAACTAAGGATTGCATTATTGATTTTAAACAAATGGGAGAGTCGATACTTGCATCATTTCCTGATAATTAATGAAAGTATATATAAATTTTTTTCGAGGGGAATTTAAGCCATAAAAGGCTGGGAACATATTACTTATACTGTAAGCGGTCTTCCACATAGTTAAAAATAGTTACGCGTATTTTTTTACACAGTAATGAAGGCTTGAAATTCAGTTCTGTATAACTGAAGAACTATTAGAAATGTTCAGCAAATATCTCGTCATATTAAAGTAAGTCATTTAAGTTGTTGTATACAAATTAATCCCATTGCCAGATATCTTCAGTGAAACTAATGTCTTATTTTCTTACTCTATATTCTTACCCTTTTTCTTTTATATCTTTTAAAAATGAACAGTTATCAACCACACTGTTATAAAACACGGACCAATAGAATTGGGAGGATGAAAAATCTAGGAAATTGCTTGCGAAAAATAAGCAGTTATCCACACTATTATTAAACAACCACCGAAAGAATTTGAGACTGAAATGCCAAGGTTATTGTTTATAAGAGTTATTTAATAAATGTATGCAATGCCTTGTTTAAGGAACCCAATCGAATAATTTAAATTAAAATAGAGTGGAACTCTAAACACACACGAGGCCTAAAATGATTTTCACTCTTTAATTAAACTTCTACGTTTATCAACTGGAAACGTGTCGAATGCGTCGTTCAGTCGAGGCCTTTGCCAAAGTATTTTACTAATTACAATCGCCATCACAAAACCCTAAGAAAGGTGAATTATATCCTTAGTTTTAGGTATGGAGTGGACTTCGTAATTGATTCTCTGATTGAAATTGATTCTTCAAATTATTTCCGAAATAGAGGAAGATATCTTCTTGTACAAACACACAAAAATCATTTAAAAAGCTTTTCTAAATTAAGTGATTCACATTTCGAGAAGTACTGTGAATGTAGGTCTTAAGGGAATAGTAATTTTTCATCATCGTTGTTGACGTTTATCTCACTTACCTGACTATACATTTACATTACCTCCAAAACGTATAACCCTTGTTCAGTCCTATTTTGTATTTTGTTGTTTTAACAAGATTCAATAGGAAGAAAAATATCCAAAATTTTGTATAATAAAAATGAACTATTAAAACAAAAACTATAATATTTGTTTCGAAATTTGTACAGACTGCTTATGAGAAATTTCTTTATTGTTATTATCCAATCTTGTATTATTTATTTATTTATTATCGTATATTCAGGCTATACTCGCATATTTATATTTTAATGTTGAAGAAGTTTCTAAGTAAAGTTGTACATTTAACATGAGTATATTGCCATTTAAAAACTATATTATTAATGTGTCATAAATAAATTTCGTTTTAATCAAATATTTTTATGAGAATTTAAATTTTCAAGAACCTTAATAACTGTTGTTGTATTTACAGGAAAATGTATTTGAAGTGCACATGAAAGAACTGGTACCTAAGACAGTAAATGCAAATAATAATAAAAGGTCAAGCAGTTAGAAATACATTCCTAGAACTTCCAATCATTTTTTTCCTTGAATTGTAGATCTGAGAGGGCATATAATAGTTGTACCGGACAATTGTTCGTAATGATATGAAATTAGATGAACAGTAAATCTTCCTCATAGTATGTATCCAACTATCTTTACGTATTTTTACAAGAAAGATCCAGCTTCTTCTCATTTCTGAAAGCCTAGGATTGAAATCTATAATAACAAATATGAATAGTAAGTTCGAATGTGTAAGGTGACATAAGATTTGAAGCTGAAATTAGCTTGAAAAAATTTAGAGTTGCCAATTCATAAGTGCTTATTTTGTGATGTAAAATATAACAGTCTCTAAAAGTAGTGAATAATGTCAGGGCTTAAAGATCTCTTTTATAATCTCAGAAAAAGTTACTATTACAGGAAACTAAATTTTAAAATAATGGCTTTTAATTCATTTCTTGATGGTGCAAGCACACGCTACAACTTTTCATTGCTTAAGACAGCCTCAATTTAATGTCAGTAGATATTTGAGATAAACTCAGAACACATGTTTCAGTTAGAAAAATACCACAAGATTATTATTGCATTCTGATTTTATCTTATGACACTCTTAACATAAGTCATTTTGCAGAATCTTTAAACAGGAAGTCAGGACATCTAATAATAATCAGTTCATTATAACTTAAAATATTTTAATCCTGGGAAGTTGAATAGGATTTGTAAAACATGAAAACACACACACATTTTGAAGATAAGGCAGAGTGAAGTGTAGAACTTAGCTACTAGCAAAGCGAAAAAGAGAGTGAAAAGGGATGGCTAACGGATAGCGTCAACTTCTATTCCCAGAAAAATGATGAAATGCGGAGATTCTGCTTAGGTTGGAATTAGTAGAGGCTTGGAATACTTCCATCACGCGCGCGACTTTACAAAGCGAAGGGGGAGTTTACAGTTAATAAGCGAATCAAAGTTGGTTGACAAATTTGGCTCAGTGTGAAGAAGAAATTATAGTAAATGCAGGTTCATGATATATATGTGTATTCGTGTGTGTATGTGTACGTCGGCGTGTTATTTTTATTGTTACTCTTCATATTTCAATTTACTTCAATTTTCCCTTTTGATCCACGCAAATCTTGTTTACCTGTTAGCTTCTCGAATATTATTAAACTACAAATAATTTGGTAAAATTAAAGAAATTCCACCTATAATCAATTTTTCTGATATATAAAAGATCAAATCAACCGTATAAATGTTATATTTCGTAAATTGCTATTTGCCATGTTATACGCGCATCTATGAGTTCTACTTGTCGTTCCTACTTAGCTTAGAATATACTGTTCACTTTCACGTAATATGTGCTCTATACAGTAATAATTGTTCATGGATAATGGAACAATGGATCTGAAACTGAACTTTCGAGATTAAATGAAGATAATTACTTCATCCTAATTTAGTAGGATTGGTAGCTCTATCTCATATAAATACACGAAAAAAACATTTTTATACTTTAAAAGTCATGATCAAAAGTTACTACATTACACTATATTTCCGCTCAAAACTTACGTTACTCATTAATCAAACTATTCCTAGTGGTACTTCATCTAGGAATATAAAATAAATCGAAATAAAACCCAACACATGCCTTGTTGAGTTCAAACTTATTTGAAATACGTAAGCAATTAAAAGTGAAAATTAACATATTTTAGATAATTCGAGATAAAAACCAACGCTTTTAAAAACAATCTTCTTATATGGTAGCAAAGTTTATCAAATAAAATTATTGAAATATTAGTTAAAACTTGTCGCAAATGTCTAAATATTGTTCAGCCAAAAAAAAAAAAAAATCGCCAAGTTTGGTAATTTTTGAAATCGCGCCAAGTGGTTGGGCTAAAATACAATATTAAAAAAAATTATAGAAATATTAATTAAAACCTGTCACAAATGTCTAAATATTGCATTGTTAGGCGAGTAAGAATTATTCCCAAAGTTTCAGAGCTGTAGCTTGATGGAAAGTTGGTTAAATTAACGATCGAAAATTTGATGACACACTGATACACACACATACACCAAGTGAAATACGTAAAAATGTTTTAATAACTAGATTAAATTAGCAAAAAAATTAATTCAAAGTAAAGATTTAATTCATTACTAATAACATATATCTATTTTACTACATATTTTCTACATACATATACATGTGTGTGTGTGTTTATAATTCAGTTTCTATTTCTCTATCATTTTAATTTTCCTTAAACAAATTTCCTCTTTTTTCTAACTTCCATCCACTCTTTCATAGAGGTTAAATAATTTTTGCTCCCTCATCGGGAATGTGTTTCAGAACACAATATTATGAAGAGATAAATGTGTAAAAACCCAACAAACTTTCATCGATATTGAAACGTTTATTGATTTAAAAGGTGTTCTGAGAGATGGATTTTTAATATATTAAATGAAGACAAGTTATTTGAGTTTGAAGGAGAGTTTAGTATTTGTATCCAAAAATTGTACACATTTTAGTAAAATCCGCTTAATTTCTTTTTAATACCTATTTGCACACTAAATTAAAAGAAAGATGATGAAATTTTCGCATGTTCACAATTTCAGCGAGAAAAAAAATATAGTAATAAAAACGAAAATTGCCTACAAAACTACCCAAAGGTAGAAGATAAACATGATAGCGAAATATTTCTCCCGATGTTGACAAAATAGAAAGTCAGATATTTTTACAACTTCTTACCGAACTCAGTTTGTTGTAAATTTTCATTTTATTTATTTATGTTTCTGTTCTGGGAGTGGGAAGTATATTTTGTATGATGGAAATCGGTGAATATTTCTACGTGTGTGAATTTGATGTTGAAGATTTCTTGTTTATGGTTTACCCATCGGCAGTAAAAAAAAATCAAGAGTTCTTGTTAAACGTTGGTGGAGAATTTTTGATTTTTTTTATTTGTAAACCACATTTTTCTCGCTATTTCGTTTTCTGACAAAGGAAATGTTACACTTTTTGTTTCTGTTTATTTTAATGAATTTTAAAAAGTACATTTATCCTTAATAGGTAATATCGCTGAAATGATTTTACCTTTTACTTAAGTGACCAGTTTGTTTACAATGAAAAGGAGGACGAAAAAATTACTGAGTAAATACACCAAACGTCTTACTAATTCTAACAAAATTATACTAATTATGCCTACATCCTTTTTAATTATTTAGTTAAATGAATATTTTTCCATTGAATGAATATTTTTTGCCAATATATCATTTTCTAACACTATATTGGAAATTTCGGAACAAGAAATATCCTTCATATTGAATTTTATGGAAAGTGCTGCAGCTAGAGTATCAACATTCAATCTCGATTTCTTACTTGTCCAAAAATCATTACCAATGGAAAAAAAACCTTTTAAATGCAGCATTAGTTCCAGTGCAGCAAAATGTAAATTGAGCAAGAACAACTAAATTTTCATGTGAAATGTGCTTATTTTTAAAATAGTTAAATATTTCAACCCATCTTTCACAACTTCAACACGTTGATTTTCCCAGTGTTCTAATTTATCAGAATTTAAATATACTCTCAGTTTTCTAATTTCTTCAAACTGGTAATTATGATCAATTTTAACTTCGGGGTTTTTTTTTCGATAAGAACTCTACGTATTTTAAATATCTGTACAATACTAAATGTATTAATCCACTTGGATTAGCCTTTCCTATTTGTTTTCATATTAAAATAACACACGGAATACTGCGCATATCATATATCACTGGAAAGAAACTATTTACAAGTTTCTAATCGATATTACATCGTTCAATCGCATATACAATCTGAAAAGAAAAATAAATTTTTACACACGCGCATGCGTGAAATGAGTCTCCATTCAGAGGCGGGGAGTAGAGCGCGAGACGCAACAAGTAAAAAAGAATGGCTCATAAATCCTTTAATTTCTTTCATAAGACATTCTGTGTTGTGAAATTTTATATGACTTTTGTTTAATTAAAATAGAATGTATTTGAATGAAAATAACGATTCGTGTATATCAGAACAAGAAAAAAAGAACTGTTAGTATAATATAACTATTTGTGTGTATGATAAATATATGACTAGTGTTACAAATTTCAGAAAATATTTTATTGGGGAAGGGATTGATTATATAAATGTAACAGAATATAATAAAGTTTCCCAATTTCATCAAAATAATGAGGCTCTCAAGTTTTGTATGATAAACACCAAACTAGTGATTTTTTTTTTTTTTTTTTTTTTTTTTTTTGTGTAATATTCTTTTTTCAATTTATTTAACAATCAGTAAGATAAAAAGTTCGTATTATTTTATTTACGTCCCAGTTTCTTCAGCACATATTCGATATAATAAATAAGGAGTAGGATACACAATGCATTCATTTGAAAGATTGGTTTATTTCTTTATTAACATCACACACTTATAAGCAAAACGTAGGTAGTTATCAAAGGATCTGATGATTTTAAACGACGATCCATTGATGAGCACAACATCTGGACCACCCCTTATTCTACTTACACACCCACTCAACATGAGGAATTAGGATAATAAGATCATCCACATAAAGATCATCATGATATACATAAAGATCATCATGATTTTTCACAGTTGAAAGTCTTCTTCCTTTTATGAAGAAGTATTTTATGTATAATTATTAAAGTATAGTAGTAATTTTCTTCCTGATGAAGTTTTAGATCTCTCTTGCTCTCTGTGCTAATTGTATTCTAATATTAAAGCTAAATATATAATGATACAAATGCAGATGTCAATGATATCTACTTTTATAGGACTATAAAGACTAAGAAGTATTTTATGTATTTCAGACAATCACCAGAACTAATATGAACTCTATTTTCACTACTTCAAAGAAAGTCGTCTCTGTTTTGAATTCTATTAATGAAGTAATCTAACTTTTTATGACAAACATCTTCTGAAATTTTTTATTAAATTATACTTAACTACACTTATCTACTCACCACTAATTTCGTGTGTGACCTCCTCAAGATTTGAACAGCAGATATTCTTCTAGACACAGAAACCACAAGTTGCTGATACGTTGAGAAGGAATATTTGCTCATGCTGACGAAATGGCAGTTTTTAATTTCCTCATATTAGAAGGTGGTGTTTCGCAGCTTTTAAGAGACTTGGTACCATAAGTCTAAGTCTTAGTTAAATTAAGTACCATAAAGATTTGTTTACACATGATAACGAAAGAAGTATTAATGCTTCGAGTTTTAATTATATGGAATCAGATACATAACCAGTCTATGACCCGTTTAATAGAATAAAAAATGAAGGCCATTTTCTAAACATAAAATTTAATCTTATTGATGTTCTGAAAATAAAGTTAAAATCTTAAGATTCAATTTACTTCAAAAACGTACATTGGCTCTATAAGCAACAGTTGCCTGAGTCTTAAAATGCGCTCAACTTTTGCTGTCGGCCACAAAATCATAAAATCTTCTGTTTTAATTACTTCAGAGATTGTTCACAGTTTCACTTAATGAACCAATCTTAAGAAATGTTTCTAAACAACTTACCCACCAATCACAGCAGTTAGACATCATCTTTCGTGTTTGAAACAAGTGACGTATGTAATAATAACGCATGTGACGTATGTAATAATAAACGTTATTATATGCTTATAATAATGTTTATAACATATAATAATTCGAGATAAAAACCAACATTTTTAAAAACAACGTTTTTGTATGGTGGCAAAGTTTATTAAAACAATTATTGAAATATTAGTTAAAACTGGTCGCAAATATCTAAATATTGCATTGTTAGGCAAGTAAGAACGGTTCCCGAAATTTCAGAGCTCTAACTTGATGGGAAATTGGTTAAATTAATGATAGAAAATTTGATGACACACTGATACGCACACAGACAGACACACGCCAAGTGAAATACATAAAAACGTAAAAACTAACTAAAATTAATTAATTCATCCGGTAAATTAATGGTTGGAATGCAGTTTAACCCAACCACCCTTGGCGGCAAGAATTGTTTGGCAGTATTTTGCAAAATATGGCTACCCTGTTCCGTTTCACGGATTTAACGCTCAGCCAAAAAAAAAAAAAATCGCCAAGTTTGGTGCCAATTTTTGAAATCGCAATTTTTGAAATCAAGTGTTTGGGCTAAACTGCATTATTAAAGAAAATATTAGTTAAAACTTGTCGCAAATGTCTAAATATTGCATTGTTAGGCGAGTACGAACAATTCCCAAAATTTCAAAGCTCTAGCTTGATGGGAAGTTGGTTAAATTAACGATCGAAAATTTGATGACACACACACACCAAGTGAAATTCAGAAAAACGTTTTAAAAACATTATGTATTATTTTACATTTAAAAAAATATTTTTATATTGCTTAGTCCATCTTTAATTAAAAGCTTGATTATATATTTATTACTTAAAATTATTTATTTCTTCTTAGTCTGGAAATTTAAGACTAAAATGCAATTACGTGAACTATATGTGGGTAAAAAATTTCCACAATGGAAGTTGTTGAGGTCTGCACCTCTAAGGCAATCCCAAATCAGTCACCGCTTGAGCATACTATTGTATTATCAACATCATCAGAGTTATACATGTATGCAAATTTAGTTTGATCGGAGGATAAGAAATGAGTAAAAATTCAAGTACAAATTTTGAATTTGAAAGCCATATATAGAAACACAGCAAGTGAAAAAGCTCTTGAAAAAACAATAATTGTTTACTAGAGCTTTTTTGGTATGGAAAATAATCACATATATTTTTTCTACTTCTTAATTGTCTGCACAGATAAATGTTCTTCTAAAGAACTCTATATCTATCAATTTCTATTTTTTTTTCTGCCTTTCCCTTTCAGGTCAGTATGGGAAGTTTAAAAATACATTAATAACACTATCTCAAAAAATAGAAAGTTTCTTTCTTTCTAAGATCAAGGTCATTGAAAAGAAACTCATTTTCTTTCTCTCTCTTTCAAGTTTTATGAGATGACTTCAATTGAAAATTCCTTAAAATGAAGACGGGTATAATTTATGTAAAGGATTTAAAACTGATTTTTCATTTGAATTATATTCATCTATCGTTTTGCTCTTATGTCATGCAATTTGCTAATTATAGACCGTACTTTTTTCTGGGAAAAGAACCAATTTCTCTAATTCGCGACAGTCTCCATTTCATAACACATTTTGAAATTGATTTCTTACAAATGTTGCGAGATTTATTTTCTTTTAAGAATTCTTGAATAATTTCACTGATTCTCCTCAATTTTCGGGTCTGGTAAATTTTATGTACCCAAATTGGGTTTGAGGTGGTATTCATAAAATTCAAGGAAGTAATTCATAAAATGGGAAGAAGAAAATTTCTCTTTTTATTTTAATTTAGATTATTATTATTATTGTTTTATTTTTATTAGTATTTTACGTGTTTTATTTTATTGTTTTATTTTTATTACGATTTATTATTTTCATTGAAATTTTTAATTAAGTTTTTTATTTATTTTGATACATCTTATTTGCCCTATTATTGATGTTTCAATTACAATTTGTCAGATTTCAGAAATAGTGGTTAATTATTTGTATAACAATGTATTTCCCCTTTTTCAAACTATTTATGCATACTGAAATTGATAATATTCTATAAAAGAATCTATTTGGGAACTTGATAGTCATATTTGTAATTATTATAATAAAATACAGCTTATATAGAGTTATTAATATATAGCTAGTTATATTATTAATAATACAATTATGTCATTAATACTATGTACTAATAATTACATTCTTACTACTATGCTTTAATAATACAATTATTAATACACAGTAATGATTTATTTACAAGCAAATTTTTGATGTTTTCAATTTTGTTCATATCTTATTTATTATTTATTTCGTTGACTGAATAAGTATTGAAATGTAAATGAGCTTACAACGATTTGTATAGCTTATCCTTCAGTTTTTACCGCTAATAAACACAGATACTGAATAGAGAGAAACAAGAAAAATATGAGTTGTAGAGTTAAAATATTTTAATTTAAGGAATCCCAGAATCCCATAAGAACATTAACTCTGAAGCCTATTGATTCAAAGAAATTTAAAATAGAGTAACTATTTTGCTTTAAAAAGAACGATTAATTTCTTGCGACTGTTATTTTTCATAGTTATCTCCGATCACAGCCAAAAGGTTTAAAATTCTTCGATAGCACTATATTCCATCGCTTTCGTGACACTAAATTTCTAAGTCAAATTTTATCGATTTAATAAAAATGTTTCACTTACGAATATAAATTTTTTTAGAATCGTTCTCAGAATTAATAGTACTCCGAATTCTATATAAAAATACTTTTAGAATAACACCAAGAAAAGTACTAAGTATTAATAAAGCAATTTATGTACATTAGAATCTAACAATATTAAATAAAATTCTCTCACACATGAACGCTTTCGTGCAATTATTTGAAATATCCAGCAGTCAATGAGGAGTAGTCCCAAGTGTCCGGACTTGACTTTTATAAAAGTGATATAATTTGAAAGGACATGTCCATAGGAGTAAATATGAGAATACAGCTACGGTTCTAAAGTGAACTGTTCGCGTGATATGGGTAAATGAAAATAGAAATAAAGCGAGAAAAGAATTGCTGCAGTATATATTTGATATGACGACGAAAGTCGAAGCTAACTGTTCCGTAGGCATTAGTATTAAGCAGCAGGAGTTAGAACGATGAAATATAAAGATACAATGTAGTTAAAATATGATATCGTGTAGTTCAGAGAGAATACTGAGAATCAAATTAATAAAGGGTCGTCCAAAAGTAAGAAAATATTGAAAATTCAATAAACGTAGAATGAAACGCACAGTTATAAGTGGAATGATCTGCAATAGTGCATTTTGAAAAAGAAAGAGTACGGCGTACATAAATATTTCCAATTCATCTTCAAAGGGAACAAGAGAACTACAATGAGAACAAGATTTCATATGTTTGAAGGAAAAGAATATTTTTTCAGTAATACGAAACTTAACATCCAATTCCTGTAACAACACCTTTTGAAGTGAGTATCGGCTCATTTTGTCAAATACATGGAAACATAATTGGTTGAATACCAAATGATAAAGTTTTAGGATGTTGTATCTTAGCGATTCAGATCTTCACATAATGGGTGCGATACCCTAGTGGTTATCATCGTGGACTCGCAGTCCTCGTTATATTCGTCTAGTCGTGATTTCGAACCTTGATGCCACTAAAGACCCTCCGCATAGTGGGGCTGATAAAAGCGAAATCTGGTCGAGGACTAAAGTCCACCCGTGGGCATGGTAAAGGAAATTCCAGCTCAGGTGTCATCCTGGTCACTTGACCGAGGTTCAAAATTACTAGACCCGTCACAAGTAGCCCTCGTATCGCTTCTCGGTGAGAATGTTATTAAACAACCATAACTTTCGTATAATATGTAATAAAGTTTTGAATGTTCAAGCATTGCCTAGCTGTATACTTATAGTTGTAAAAAGAAAAACTCACTTCCACAAAGGCTGTTAGAACTTTGTAGTACTTGAAAAGCTGAGGGAAAACTCGATAATTATGTAATAATCGAATGCAAATCTCGTGAATGGGTCATTATAATTCGGTTGATATATTAGCATAATTTAATCTAAATAAAAACCGTTTGAAACAATACCGCTTTTAAAAAATGTAAAGCGTGATACCTAGGATTATTCCCTAGTAAATCTTAGAAACGTGTTAAAGAAATCGAGTTTCTTCATCTTAATAACACACTATAACTATCGGTGTTATGCGTCATCTTCAATCATGTACATTTAATCTTATTCAAAGCGGAAAACGTTTAGTTTATTCCTCTTTTGATACGTAACAAGTTATTTACAGTTCAAGAATTTTCGTTGCCTGTTGATGATCATTTCCGATCATGGCATGATAAGTGGTAGTAATCAGATTATTATAAACGATTCCAAATTATTTCCTCAGTGAAAGGTCGAGTTTAATCTGTTCAATAATTTTCCAAAGAGAATTGAAAGTGTAAATGTTAAATTTTGGACACTTGTCTCTAGGTACTTGACGTGTAGTAACTAGTTGAATTATCTCAGGAGAAAATCACTCTGGTGAATTTTTCCATCACTGAAAGGAAAACGACGTCTGAACTTGTTTTTAAAAGCATATGTTCTATATATACAACTTGAAATGAAGACTATATAACTTGAACTAACAACATGGTATCGACGCCCCAATAGTTTTCTAATATCATCAGAGAGAGAGAGAGAGAATGATATGACTATTCTCTAGAAAACATAACATTTTTTAAATTTTATAAATGACTAGATGGTATATTCGTTTTTCGCGTGGATAAATTGAATTATTTTATGATCCAGATTAAAAGCACAACATTTTTGATTTACCCAACTTTTGAATAATATAATGAGTAATTTTGAGGGAGCCTCAATTGAGCGATAAAATTAAGAGATTCTTAAAATTGCTCAGTTGTTTTTATTTTACAAGAGAGCCAAGTGTTCATTCATTACAACACATAAATAGTGTTTCATTTGTATCACATAGTTATACCACATGAATAAAGTTATGAATACAAAAATAGAGTATACCACATGAATAAAGTTTCCTTTGTTTCACATATACCACATGAATAGAGTTGATACAAATAAAGCTCTATTCACACATGTGGTATATGATATACAAATGTAACTCAATGCACAGATAAAACGCTATTTACTTGGTACATGTCACACAAATGTAGCTCTGTCAAATAAAAAATGCGTAAGTATGAAGAAATTCCAGCTGTGCTAGTTACAGTTCCATGTTTTATATTTTAGTCGGAATTTTAAAACATTAAAAATATCAAAACATAAGATAACTGCTTTTTTCACCTTTTCATTTACAAAAATTAAGATTGATTGTCATGAATAATTATAAATATGTGCATATAAAATTATTCTATACAACACAAGAGAATTTAAATCGAATTTAATATAAAACACAATTTTTAATTAATGCAAATAAAAATTAAATGAAACTGAATATTTCAACATTAAAAACTAAAACAACAAAAATAATTCATTTCAATTAAAAAAATAAAATCTAAATAAGAAATATTTAAAACAAAATAAACTTTTAGCAGAGAACAAAATACCCTTTCTTTCTATATTCATCGTCTGTTTTTATGCAATATTGAGCAACAAAGGCCATTATATTAAAACTCTCAACAAATTTATCCTTTATAAATCTAACGGAATCGTAATAACTTTTTCTATTATATCGATAGCTAACGGAACTATATTTGAGGTATACTGTCAAATTTAAAAATTAACTTGCATGTAACAGAATGGTCCATTTTTTTTCCATTCAGCCGATACATCTTATTCTTACTTGTATTTAAAAATGTCAACTTACTTTCACGTTTCTATCAAGCTTATATAAAAACAGTATTTTATATGCGTCTGCCCACACCATACGAAAGCGGCCGTCTTGACGAAGTCGGATCCTGAATCAGCTACCTATTAACCTGTCATAAAGTTTGACCAGCAAAACTAAGCGCATTTTGCTATGCGTCAGACCCCAATATCTGAAACGTGTCATGAGGAAGTTGGATCGTGAATTAGCTTCCTGTTCGGCCGTGAGGTTTGACCGGTTAAATCAAGCACATTTTAAATTGCGTCAGCCCCCATCATATCTTCAACGGCAATCTGGATGAAGGCCTACAGGGAATTAGCTTCCTATTCTCTGGCAGTTAGATTTGACCGTTGAAGCCAGCGTATTTTAAGATACGCCAGCTCCATCAACCCGGACGAAAGGTTTTTAGTTTAATATCTGACGTCCGAAATCAATAGAAGTTTTCATTACTTGTACTTTTAGACAGAATGGAGAGATTCGAAAAATACTCAAGTTTTGCAAGAATAATAGAATTGCAAAATTTTACATTTCTAAATTTAATGTTTACAACTCCGTTCATTAATCACCAAAATTGCTTTTTCTTAAAAGCGTATATTCGTCAGCTGATACATTTTTGAAATATTTTCTTAAGACATATTTTATGAAATTATGTACAAAATTGCTCATGACTATTACTTTGCTGTTCCAGCCATAGCAATAAATTTTTTTAAAAAATTCCATGTTAATGTTTTGGAAGTCTAATTGATGTAATTTTCCTCTTTTATAATGATATAAAATAGACATTGTGGCTTTCAGTTGAAATCATAATTGTTGCTGGGTGTGTAAAGATTTAATTCTCAATACCATTTTGGAATTAATCAAAATTAGGTTTTTTTAAAATTCCCAGCCTCGAGTGATTATTTGACTTATTCATTTACAGAATAATTTATGATTGTGAGAATATTATCCGCAGAAACATCGTATTTAATATAATTTATTATAATATCCTTTAACTAAATTAGTATTTATTTTCTCTTGTTAGAAGAAACTGAAAATAAATAATATCTTAAAGTTAATCAGAAAAATAGTTTACAATATTCATACTCATTTTATAACATAAGAAATTATATTGATTTGTAGAATATTTCTTGATTGTTAGAATAGTATACATAAATTTTAGGTCCTTAATCACGACTAACGTGAAATGTATTAAATTTAAAATATTTATCTTCATATGTTTAGTTCAAGTTTGAGGAAAGTAATCATGGCAATGTCACATTTTACTTTCAAAATTGATTTTAATAGTCTATAATATCTTTTTCAAATAAAAACATAACTTTTCATACCAGTATATAAATAGTATGTATTATTTTCTATGAAAAACGTAGATAATAACTTAAAAACTTTATAAATTTATTCCAATTATCTGTAGCAATTTCCCTGTAAAAAGATAACTTTGTGTAAAGTTCGGAACACAAAGCTACTAAGGCGTAAATTTCTATAGACGGAGATACCTTATCTTCTATATATATATAAGCGAAATACCACTGACTGACTCATCACGAAATCTCTAACACTATTCAACCGATTAAGTTGAAATTTAGCATAGTTACTCATTTTGCGATGTAGACGCTCACTAAGAACGGATTTTACGGAAGTCTTATCCAAAATGTAATTTCCATCCGTTCATCTACTCTTACACATCGGTTATGTTATTTTTGGCGACTTTATCGCCAAAAATGATACGACCGACGCCAAACGGAATATATATATTTTTCTATGTATACTATCTATTGCTACCAATTAAGTTTACTTGGTGACACTTGCGCGCGCGAAATGGAAAAATACCAAATAGTTAAATATTGAAGCGCTTTTGGAGGATGGGCAAGATTTTGGCGAAGGGGCTCTTTATGTGGAATTCCGCGCATGTCGAAAATAGGAAACGTACATATTTAGCGATAGAAATAAATGAGTGTGGAACCCCACGGTTGGTGAAAGTGTAATTTCGCTCCAAAACTGAGCAGGATTTTGAA
This sequence comes from Nephila pilipes, assembly GCA_019974015.1. Classification (NCBI taxonomy): domain Eukaryota; kingdom Metazoa; phylum Arthropoda; class Arachnida; order Araneae; family Nephilidae; genus Nephila; species Nephila pilipes. The sequence goes on along the minus strand of BMAW01053530.1, from coordinate 178 downwards.
AAATACTAAAATGGCGACTTCTTACGGAATAGCGCAACGCAAGACAATCTTCTTTTACAGGAGGTCCTCGCTACATGCATGAACGAACTCAAGAGGCTATGTCATGCGTAAGACATTTTGGACGCCCAGATTTTTTTTTTTTTAATAAATACAGTCACTTTAAATCCTAAATGGTCAG
>BMAW01053527.1:292296-333509 GCA_019974015.1 Nephila pilipes | reverse complement strand
CAAATTTCAATAACCAAAAAAACACTTATGCGATATTTTTAAATACTTAATTAGTTTTGATATTTAAAAAGTTGATAATAGATATGTTCATAAAAATAAATGTCGCAGTTTCAATTGATACTAATTAATAAGTAAAGTTTTTATGTATCTCTACCAAAATGAACAACATTTATCTTAAGAAAACTTAATTTAATTCAATTGAAAATATAGTTTATTCATTTTTATAAAACCAGAAAAAAAATACATAAGTAATCCATTTCAACATCGAAAAAAAAATCATTCTTTTTATTTGTAATCATTGATGGCGGAAGATGAGGAGCAAGAAAAGTTTTTTACTTCAAACTTTGAATTTTATAATGCAATACGTAATATATATATATATACATATATGTGTGTGTGTGTGTGTGTGTGTGTGTGTGTGTGTAAAGTGTGTGTGTGTGTATTATTGATAAAAAAAGATCAGAAAAATATACAATTTCATCAAAAAGTGAATTCAAATCTTACACATCTCTGTCATATCTTATGAAGTATTCAAGTATCTCGATAAAGTGTCCAAAATCAAGATTCTATTCTTATACAAATGCAATTTATTTTTGAAATCATGTGCAAAAAATATCTGAAAAATTATATAAAATGAAAAATAAACATAAGAGATAAAAAATTATTTTTTTTAAAAAAATAATGGACGTAGAGCTACAATAAAAGAGAGTTAAGTTAGTGACATATTTTCGAATTTAAAAATTCAGAGGTATTTGCAACATCCCATCGAGAAAAAAAAGAGATAGAAACCAAATGTGCCAAGTGTCAAGTTGTTCCACTTTTATAATATTTACAAAATATGTCAATCACAATTTTGTTGCATTTCTCCTTTCCCCTTTAGCTGCGTTACTCCTGCCTTTCTTTTTTGAAAAAAAAAATCTTCTGAAATAGGAATTTTTGAATGCGAAGGAAAATGTTTCGTAGAAGTTTCCTGCTTTCATATACTCGTAGTAAATGCTTATAGCTTGGCAATGTAATTATATCATCATCTTCAAAATGCCATGTATTAAATTCAAGGGCCTCCAATCTTTTTTTTTTTTATCATTAACTCCAAAAATTTTAAAATTCTCTTATCGACCCCCTCTATAAAAATGATAACAAGAGAAAATATTTACCTGGTTCATAAGTAAATAAATCATTTAAAAAACAGTTAAATTTTTTTTTCGCTTTTGATTTTGACAAAATCAAATTTTTTATATAAATAAATCAATTAGAAAGATGTGCTTGATGAATGTTTCTAAATTAGCAATATTTGATTCAAAATGTGTTAATTTCAATCTTACTTCTCCTTAGAGCTCCATATTCTGTTTATTTCTCTTCTTTGTTAAAATATTAGTGACATGACTGAAGCCAGATTCAACCATATATGAGCTTGTAATTGCAATTAAAAAGGGAAATACCGTATTACAAGCCTTGGATATTTTTACGTAATATTTATATTCGTACAAAATTTACTCACAGTTAAAATATTAAAAAAAACATCTTTGCTTCAAGGTCAACTAATAATTCAATGACTTCATTTTGCCAAAGACCGCCGTTATTTTCAACTTAAGCAGTAAGAGGCGCGATAGTCCATTCTGGGATATCTATATTTTTAAAATCTCCAAAGCTTAATTTAAAATAATCGCTTAATTTTTGGAAATGATTTGTATGTATTTCCAATTCTACGTCGGTTATATCCAATTGTCATAAATTCCAAATGTAATGAAAATCTTCACGCAACAATGAAGACTTAAACAAGTTTAATTTATCTTGAAAGCTTAAAATAATCTTAAAAGCTAAAATTATTCGTGCTTAAATTAATGTAATATCGTTTCCTTGGTAACGTATTTCAATATCACTGAATTTTGCAAACACATAATAAGAAATATTGTTTCCAAAGAATAAGAAATTTTGTTTTTATTTTTTTGCAATTTGTCACTTGCTGGATTAATTTTAGTAAGAAGTTCGGTCAGTTCTGTTTAAACAATTCAACAAGTTTTTGTAATAATGCACATCTTTACAACTATTGTATTTCGGTGTGTAAAAATAATTGGCTTGAAAGTTCATCACTTTCCTCGCAAAGCTTATCAAACAGTCATGATTTAAGAGGTAGCGCTCTAATTTAGGCTATCTTGAAACAAAACGGAGCAAGAATCATTTCTCATAAGTCTGAGATTGAGATTCAATCACAAAGGTGCATCTTTTAACCGGTAAAAAATGATAAATAATTATTTTAAGAAATATGCAGGTATGAGAAATTAAATAAACTAAAATCTATTATAAAAACTTTACTAACTATACTGCAATTACAAATGGCATTCCAAATGAAAAATTGTATATACTGCGTTGCTGTCAATAAATTTGCGATTGAAAGCATTGGTGCTCATTCTTGGACCCCTAATCGACCCCCTAGATTGGATAGAACTCTAATTATACTATATTGACCCTCAAGGGTCGATATAGACCACTTTGCCGATCCCTGATTTAATTAATAATTCAAATCCACAAGGTCTGAAACTATAAACCTGATACACTTGATATAAAAAAATTATAATAAAATGAATATTACTAATAATTCCTCTGTTATGTGAGTTCAATTTTATAAACTTTCCTTCTTTTAAAGTCTTTTGACTCATTACACCACATCTGATTTCACGGAATTTCTTGGAGATGGAAGTTACACATTAAGTTTCAGAGCTTCCAAAATAGAGATAATGATGTGAAATTAAAAATAATATGCAAGGAAAGGAACCTTTTTAGCATTAATGAATAATAAATTTCTCTAATGTGAAAGAAACCAGAGACAGTGAATGATTTCAGTAATAATGGGAAAGAGAATGAATGAGGATAGAAAATGAAGTTTTCTATGTAAAATTGATTTGATTAGAGACACTAGAAATTGCATAAGGGTGGAGGATGATATATCTGTGTGAAATCATAATGTATTTAATTTAAAATAAAGTTATATTTGTTAGTTTTATATCTGCAGATTTTTATTTTATTTTGCATTGTCAGTTAAATTCCATGATTTTTTTCTACCTTTTTAATTGTTAATTTATTCAGATAAAATAATTTTTTTAATATCAATGAAAACAGAGTTTTAATTTTTAACAAAACGATTCAAAAGAATTTTTTAAACTTTATGGAATAATGTAATGAAGGTTGTTAAAAAGGAGCCATATTCGAAAGATAAACTTTAAAGAACTAAATAGTCAAAATTTAGCAATAGATTTCATATCATTACTTGTAATAAAAATCAAATTTTATCGTAAATGCACAAATTTCTCACTTTTTATTTAGTTGTTAAGTACTTAACAGATAGATAAAGTAAGTAGACAGAGTTTTGAGGAAAATATATTAGAATGATAAAGATTAATACTTTATTTTTACTCATACTAATCCTAAAGTATGTGAAGATTCATTTCTAAATACTGATAATAAGACTCAAGTATTTTCTCATCATTTGTCTTCATTAAAATTACGAGAAAGATTTTAGAAGCTGCAGCGTAGCACTGAAACTAATAGAAGTGAAATGACTGTAACTCAATCTTATACTTGAGTCTCTTTAAAATGTAGAATAATTTGAGTTGTCTGTAGACTGTAATTGCTATCCTAGATCTTTACACGCACATCTTTCATTCCAATTTCATTGCAAAATTCCATTTAACTAATCTCAGTACAGTTAACTATAGAAAGATGTTATATTACATAATAATCGTTCCTTTACTACAATTACTGAATCAATTATAACTGCAATGATGCTATCTAATATGCTTCATAATGATAATTAAAAATAGATTATTTTAAATAGAAAATTGTTGCCTCAAACTTCTTCATAAGACTTGATTGTTTGATTATTTACATAGCATTTAACAGCAACGCGAGGGGTATTAGCGTTGGACCTCCCAATTTCGAATATCAATCAAGAGACAAGGAGGAACTTTGAGCTAATTCCTCCCTCTCCAAACCTCCACACCACATCAATGGGGGAATTGTGGATATCACTTTTAAAGTTTATCAGTCCCACTACAAGGTGGGTCACAAATGGCAGACGCCGGTTGTGAGAATTTGACCATGACCATTAGCCAACAGCGGTTACCTCCTTTGTAAGAAGTCTTCTGCATATAAGTAGGTTTTAATCCCCCTCCAAGTCATTTTTGGGTAATTGAAAGCTCGCTTGGTTAATTCAGAAATATGTGTTTACCTTTGCCTAAGGGTAAAATAAAATAAAATGAAGAAAACGTTAATTGTTGATGATATTTTGTTTAAGAATTTTAAAAGTTCAAAGTTTGAAATATTTTGATTTGTTGCATGGGATCTACAGTCCTGAACTATACACATTCATAAAATAAAATAAAAAATTTTATTATAAGTCAAATTTTAAATTCTGTTATTATGCATATAGTTAGATGAAACACGTCATTACTTACTTACAACGGAAAAATTATTACAAATCTTCCGAATGATCGGAACAAATCTCCTGCTGAGATTGTGAAGAATTACATTAACAGTTTGAAGTAATATACGAATGATATTGTATTGTAATTAAAAACAAAATATTACATAATAGATTTAAGGATAAAAATTATTCTACATATTAATTGATGCTAATGTGCACAATGTTAAAATATTCCCGCTATTCATTTTGATTTATTGGGTTATAGAAAGTCGTATATTTTAGTAATTCACCATAACGTCAAGTTTTTATTATAACCTCCGTATCATTAAGTTTTATTATTAAGCTACTACATAGAAATTTAATTTTTTACTATCCTTAAGACTTGTCTACGTACAAATAATCTAGAGTTCTATAATATTTATCCTATGTTTTCTTGACATCTCGAAAGCTGTCATTATAGAACTCAGCTAATTGAACTCTGTTTTCTCAATAGTGCGGATCACTTCAGTCTATGACTTTCTGAAACCATACAAATCAACATGAATAAATTTAATTGACAGAATTATGTAAAAAGGAGTCAATTATCATGAAATATAAATTTCATCCATATACCTAGTATATTTCCTTGTAATAATTTAAATTTCAAGATATCCTTCACACAAAATGGATCATATTTTACGCAATGATGTCGACTGAAGAAGAGTACAATACAATCTCAGGGATTTCTGGAACTGAGCGAATGCACAATGTTACTTTTATGTCGATATTATGACAAAGAACAATAGCGAAATATTATTTATTGGGGGGGACACTGTCAGATCAAAGCATATAGTAATTAAAAAGTTGGAATAAAATTGGTAAAGAAAACTATTTTTACTAACATAACAAAGTTAATAATTAAAATATAGATTTTACATGATTTTTTTTACTTTTGCTGTCTCTTAAAGGATTCGAAATGAGAAAGCATTGTTTTTGTCACAGAGTATGCTACTTATATATAAAAATGCTATCGTATGCGTGCGTATGACATGTATATTAATTTTTGCGTAAAAATTGGCGAAAATAAGATCATCCTTTACCAATGTTCTGCCTTCATATAATTTTCAAAAATGAGATCAGGGTGACTATTAATGTATCACTCCAATTTAACAAATACAAAGTTGCTACATATACTCGTATGTACAAAGTACTAGCGAAAGTGAAACAAAAGGAAATAAAGCATTAATAAAAATACACACACATTACAATAAATGTAAAATACTTTGAATACTTCTGTGTAGAATCTACTTTTATATACAAATAATATGATAAGTTTACTGCAAGAAATGATAAGATAACAAACCATTATTTAAATGTGTAATATGTGATAACACTGTATAAATGGAGCAAATTTCAATCTATGTTTCTTCAAATAACTTAATTGTAGAAAAATAATTATTTTCATATTTTTAATTATATGTAGAGTTTCTGTTTACGCATTTCCTCAGAATTAAACTTGATTAAAATTTTCTCAGAATTAGAAGTTTGCAAGTTTTATAAATATGTATGGAATATGTACTCTCATCTCTATACATAAACATATTACTTTAAAATAACGTCTTTAAAGTTAAATATATTAAAAATTCTGTTTTTAAACATAATTATCAATAGAGCCATATCTTTAAAAATACTAATCTGAGCCAATGAATACTGAATAGTTAAAATTAGCTTTTTTCATTAATTTATAAATATGTTTGGTGCAAATGCCTTAATGAGGCCCAAGAACGAAGCTTGATATTTGAACTATAATGGAATCTTTCCCAATTAGAGGATAGTTGTGAAAAAATGTGAAAATTTCCATCGTTTCTGCGTTATTTAATCCAGGGCCGAAAGGAAGTTTTCTGGAATATTCACATAAACATCATTTAAAACTGAAGAATATTAATTAAGTGATATACCTTATTATCATTTATTTTTCACTTTCCCAGAAATGATATTTCCGAGGCACATGATATCTATAAAATGCTTGAAATATTTGGATAATTTGGAACATTTTTAAAACATTGCAATTAAATATGATATAATACAAACCTGCTTTTGACAGGATAATATAGTATATAATAAATTATTATGATAAAGATAATGTATGAATAGATTGTTTTATTTATACCACACTGAGATGCAACAAGAGGCCTACCGTCGACAGACCTCGAGATTTTGAACCTCGAAAAGTGACGAAGACAACACTTCAACTGACACCTCCCTCCTCAGTCAATCCCACCATACCGTGGAAGGGCTTAGAACCTCGATAGATTGAATGTACATCAGCTCATCTACACGGCGGAACTTTAATAGCACCATACGATACCCAAGATTTCACAGAAACAATATTGTACTTCAAGTTTGCAACCATGACTGCTAGGCTATTGTGGCCAATTAAATAACAAGAAAGAATCTAAATAGATAAGAATTTCAAAGGTGGAAAAGTTTTATGATCGAAAAAATACGAATACTTTTCAAAAATCAGTTAAATATAACAATAATAATATAGAAGGATTTTCCTACTGAAATTCAGGATGATATAAATCAAATTTGAGATAAATAGGAAATTAACTTCTTCCTTCTCTCTAAGTTTAAAATTTAATTTTTTACCCTTACATCCGATACATGTTTAAGTAAATTGTAACTTTTTTTTTTATATTTAACATATATATGACATTTTTTTTTATATTTGACTAACTCTTTTAAACTTAATGAAAAAGATTTATTTATCAGTTTCTCATATTTAATGAATTTGAAGCTGCTTGGATTGAAACGGATACAATTAATTTTAGAATTTTGAAAATTTCAAACATAGAACTATTTTATTCCCGAATTCACTTTATTACTACCTGGGAACATTAGCGTTTTCGAATTTAATATAAAGTAACACTCATTCTAATTTTTTAAACCCTAAATTGTACTCTTAATTACATGTTAGTTTCTAGAAGTATGACTCACAACAAAGAAATTAGAGATAATATGTTTTTCAATCCCGATCTTCATTTCATCTCCCTCGTTTTCATGAAATGTATATATAAAATAAAAATGACTTTATATTTGCAGAAATTATTTAAATTCAGTTGATCAAATGGGTAATTTTAATTACCATTTCACATTTTGGTTTATCAGAAAAGAGATTCTTGTTACTATGCTAAATATTTAATTCAGCAAAGAATTATCGCGAGATGAACTTAACAATTTAGTTTTAATCTTTATCATAAAATTCAATATAAAAATTATTATTTTCATACTGTTTTAAAAATTTATAATAAGTTTTAAATCCGCATATACAGTTTCTTTTCTTTCTAAATTTCATTAACATGTACAACTCAGGAAAGCAAATGTTAATGAGCTTGTAGTGCAAATACTTAAAGATTAATTAAATTTTAAATCTTTGTGTTTATGACAAAAATAAAAATAGATATAATTCAAAATTTTAAGAAAAATGGTGCATTGGAAGAAAATAAAATTATTGAAATGCTTAAAAATATTTTAAAATACGTGTTCTTGCTTAACGTATCCTAAATTTATATGTAGATTACGATAAACAAGCTTAGTGTTATTTGAATGGTTTTAGTAATTAATACAATTTTTATATTTAATTTTAGCTCATAGATAGTATTAAATAATCGTTATAAAATTGTTTATACAACTACAACAGAAACCCTACATGATTTGAGACCTTTTTGTGTTTTTATGTGAAAAATAAATTGTTATTTTAATACAAAAACTAGATTAACAAGGTGGAGAGAAAAATGTTCTGTAAATTTTATTTACCATTAACTGTGTGAATGTGCAGTATAAATTATTGAAAAATTATATTAAAAATCACATTTTTTTTTTCTTTTTATGCCTTACTTTTTCAGTTCCGTTTAATTTTCTTATTAATATTCATTGAAAATATAAGAATTCTTGAGACCAGTATAACCGCAATTGTGAGTAAGAAATATACACTAAAGTAATGTTTTGAATGGCTCCTAAGATCTCGATACATGTGTTAAAGGCTTAAGTGATATTAAGCTTTGTAGTATCTTACAAAAGGAATTTAGTCCATATAAATTAATAGTTAGATTTCTGTGTTACAGTCTATCCTAAGAAATACTTAAATATTCTTATATATTTAGAATTTTTGCATTCATACTTATAAATGTAAACAGTATTGTTGAACAAGTATATTGCTGCTGAACTTTTATAGCATTAATTTACGTAATGCAAGAAAATTACAATTCTTATTTTTCTTATCTAATTTTCATCCTAAGTCTTTAAACTTATTTCTCCAAAATCTCACTTACTAATATGGATATTTATTATTTTTTCAAAGACTTCTTTTCTCAAATAACTATTGACAACTTCCTTTGGTAAAATAATACAATATGAGATTTTTAGTGATTAAGTTTTGGAAAAATATTGCTTTAACATAAAGAACATAGGCTTGTTTCAAATCCACAATTCATATAAGAAATCATTTTAATTTTGCAATAATTAATCAGTATTAATTCAATTTATTTTCAATAAAATCTAGTTACTATTAATTTGCTTAATCTAAATTAATTTCATTATTATTTTATAGACTATATTTAATATCTGTAGATTATTCTAAAATAGTATTAAATATAACGTATTTTAATAGTCTTAAAATTTAATGAATACTAATTTATTAATACAGTGATGTCGTAAATTAAAGTATCAAATGTATTTCTCACAATAATATAAACCTGCTATGAATGAAATTGATACAAATTGTATTGCATAGATTTTGATGAAGGGTATCACAGTGTTATTATCTACAGTTTCGAATAAATGGAGTTCAGCGTTATTTTCGAAGTACAAAGGGTTAAATTTAACAATTCAGTGTATAGATGTTTTTTCTGCAGAGTTGTTAATATTGAGTTAAAACCAAATAATATGACTATTTACTGTGATAATTAGCTCTTATAATCGTTTGGATGATTCAATGACATAGCGAGCCGATGGAAATCCTGAAGCGGAGGTGGCTCAGTAATTACAAGTGGCATCAAAAGTGGTATCCAGGATGTGTAATCAGTTCCAAATAAGTAGAACTTGAATATAATTGCCAGATGCGCGATTAAGGATACCCCAAAAAAAAACACCTGCACAGGGTAACTACTTTACATTATTAAATGCAAGACGTCCGACAATGACTTCAGAGATTTCTCGTAAGCTTGCTGTTACTTCTGGAACAAGAATTTCCAGGAAAAAATATACAGGCATCTAACAGATAGGGTCTTTTATGCCAGGTGTGTAGTGGTGTATCTCTTTCTGAGCGTATTATCCAAGAGAGGCCGTTTGTCATGGGGCTAAAAACACCATTTCTGCACGCATTAAGATTATTGGAGAGTTCTTTTCACTGATGAATCAACATTCCGCAGTGATTCTCTACGATTCTTCATCTAGAGAAAACGTGGAAATGGCTATCATACCACCAACGTAAGGCAATCGAAACGTAGTCGAAGGACACTGTATGAATGAGATCTGTGTGAGACTTATGCTGTAGGGTTTTTCCTGGAAGCTGTAGGGCTGGTTTTTCTTTTTATGGACGATAATACGAGGACACTCATAGCTCGTTCTAAGGATTGAACTACGAAGTATCCAGATTTCAATCTTATAGAGTTTGGGACAGTCTACGAAGAGCCCTTATGCGATTTCATCCCCTCCTCAGGATCCTCCAGAAGTTAAAAGTTACGCTTTTATCAGAATGGAATTTATAGCCGCAATCATTTCGGGACACCATCATCAAGTGCATAACAACTCATTTTGACTTGTATAACAGTGAACGGGGACCACCTTGCTTATTAGATGAACCTTTCCCAAGATTTTCACAATTTGTCCCTTATTTATATAATCTGTATCTTAACTATCAGTAATTCTTTATCCGAATTGAAATATATATAATTTCTATTTTAGTAATATGTCTCTGCGCTGAATTTCATCGCAAAAAAACAAATATTTCTCCAGTTACCCAATATTTTGTTTCTGTGACCTTAATTTTTACGCCAGAGGGATGTAATGATATTTATAATATTATCTCCATATCTACGGATTTATTTTCTATATTTACTTTTATTCAGATTTAATAATATTGAAGATAATTTAAAGTTTACCAATTTTAAAGCATAGGTAAAAGCAAGAGTTTCTAATAAGACTTAAAAACCTCCTCCGAAACATTTAACTAATTTTTCTATTACTAGTTAAAAATGTTTGTTTTAAAATTAATATTCTCTGATTGAGATATTTCAAACAATTTATCAGACACTACAGAAGAAATAGGTTTTATTGACCTTGAAAGCGCTGAGAGTTGAACCGATTGTTATTTCTTTTTAAACTAAGTAACCACAAAACACACACACACAGGAATTCGATTTGCAACGGAATAAATCATGTTTACCTTTATGACCAAGAAAACAGGCCATCCGGTCATTTCAGTATAATATTTATTAACTACCGCTGGAGTTGTGGGGAGTGCATTTTCCTGAAGAAATACAAAGCCTTTTGCAGTAATTTAGAATTAGGCAGACGAGAATGGCGTGCTGTTGGTCAAGCAACAAACCTGACAAAGCAAGAGTGGTTTGATGTATGACAGAAACACCTGCAGTAAAGTTGAAGTGTTTCACGGGGGGGTCTTTCAAGAATAAAGATTTGGTTGCTCATGAAACATTATTTCATAAAACGAATCGCATTGTTGAAAAGGTGTTTCATTCTTTCAATTTTATCAAAAAGCCTTTCTTATGTTTGTTTGTACAAAAAGTGGAAATACCTGGCGGTGTTTGGCGAAAGACCAGATCCACGGATTATATTTTGCAACACAATGTTACGTAAAATTATTTCTGTTTAGATAACAATAAAACATAAGCAAATTTCAACATGTTGTTGTCAAAAATATTTTTTTGAAATATAGTAAAACTAATTACCAAGTAATTTGGAATAAAGTAAAGTGACAGAAAAGCAAAATTAAGAAAAATATAAACAATGTAATTATTAATATTCCATACTTTGTAATAGAGTAATGTGTGTTTATAATGGTAATTACGGTAATATATATATATATATACATATATATATACATATTGTCACGAAGATGCAAATAATCACACCGTTATTGTCAAAAATTAGATTTATTACTAGAAAAGAATATTAAATGTAAATTTATGTAACAGAATGTAAATTTATATTAAAAAGATGAATACAATTTAATTTCGAGTGCCTCCATATTATTCACGATGAAAATTATTTCATAACTAAAATTTCTCATCCAACTTTTCAATCAGATGAAATTCAACATACATTTTATATGTTTTTCAAGAATAAATATTATTTTAACGTCATAACAGATGAAATTTCTTTTCAAATATTATCTTACCTCTCAAAATCTAACTGAAATAAAAGAGTCAATACAGAATTTTTAACTCTTTTTGTATTATATACGGTCATAAGGACAAAAATAAAAAAAAATAAGTCTTAAAGAAGGAAGATTAGGGTTTTGTTTGTCATTCGTGTCATTTTAAATACATTTTGTTGCATATAATGATTTAAATTTAGAAAATTTTATTGATTGTTTGAAATTGAATTTTCACTAGTTTTCAGGATAAAGATGTATCTTCCTAAATTGCCCATTCTTTTCTTAGAAAGAATTTTTCAATTTGAAATTCGATTATTTCATTAAAATTAAGATTGCTTTTAAGGTTATTCGAACATTAGTTAGGTTTGTTTAATATGAATTAATCTATGAGATGCTAATATTTATGTAAGTAAATTCAATCCCGAATGGGAAATAGGAATTAATTATTTTAATATTAATTAGAGTATTTTTAAATTTTTCGTTTTATCATTACTCTTACTATTACAAGGTGTATTACTTTTGTATAGTTATTAAATTAATTATTCTCATGTTAAGTTAAATTGTGAATATTTCATATCTCTATAACTTTTTATTAGAATTATAAATACATGACTTTAATCTTCTTCATACTTCACATTAATAATCTTAATTGATATTAATATTAATTTATAAAATTATATTAATAATCTAACCTGATAACTTTTAATATTTTTTTTTTATTTATGTGAATTAATATACTATACTTTTTAATCCGCCCATTTAGCTTTTGACCTCTTACGAATTGGTGAAACCCTATAAATAAATATTTTTTAAAAATATTTTCTTTATTACACTTAAAATGAAAAGTAACAAGCTAATAATATTTTATTAGATCAAATATTGATTTTTTGACAACTATGAATTTTCACACTAATTTTAATTTTTGAACCAAATTTTTTCAGTATGATTTAATTATAGTAAGAAAAAACAAACTGAAAGGCTCATTTTTTAAACAAATTACCGATCGTTAACAGGTAGAATATCTTTCAGTCCTCTATTTATGCAACTGTGAAAAAAAGAAATTAAAGGGCTTTTATTTGAACTTTAAAACAAAATAAGCCCTACGCGTTTTCTATCAATAGCATAGAACTGTTAACATATCTGTAGGAAATTTCTTTACAAATTAAACACGTTTTATTGGACATATTTATTCCCATTATGTAATTTTATTGTTCAACCTTTCGAGTGATTTCATACAACAAATCTAATTAATTAAGTAATAAAACAACATTATTTATCTTGTTGCTGTTAATTTTTGATTCCTGAAATAAGCACAAACAGAATGAAACGCAGAGCAATAGATTGAATTGTTTGATTATACATATGTCTAGATCCCTTTACAAATAACGATGTTTATGTCACATATTTCAAAGTTTCTAGAATCTTAGCTTTGAATTAAACAAAGGAGTAAAATTAGCATATAACTTTCTTTATTCAGATTATGGAGAACATTCTTAGTATGCAGCATTTTGCCATGACACAACAAACCAAGTAACGCAAATTGAAAATGACAGTCCCATATAACGCTCCTAATGAATATAAATAGCTTTTGAATGGCTTTCCGAAGCATCAAAAGACTTCAGCTTCTGCATTGTAGTTGCAGCTTTAGAAATTGTGTGATTCAATGAGACATAATGGATATTTAATGGGAGAATTTGAGTTTACTTTTTTATTGGCACTCTATGTCGCAAACTTAAAGCTTAATTGTTACTTGACTTCAATTTGATAACTTGAGAGGCAGGAAGTTGTAATGATGATCGCGAAACTTTAAATGGTCAATGCTAACTGGTTAAGCAGATTGTTGAAGGATATTGTTGCACAGAATGCTATGAGTAAATCCAAAAGCAGAGGAAGAAATACATTATTTTTAATTCCTATTACATTCATAAATCAGTCGTATTGCTTTTGATAGAAAAGAAAATTTTGATCTAATAATTCATTATATTTAATTTCTATTTATTTCATTTTTCTATTTATCTGTATTTTTCTTATTAAATCTTTTAAGACTATATGTTATTATTATTAAAAAAAAACCGCATTAAATAAATTGTACTTCAAAATAAAAAAAAATAAAGTATGTAACACTATTTCAGTAATTATTTATCAAAATATATTGTTGAATGTACGACACATAATAAAATTACATTTTTTTATATAAATTTTCATTACGTTACTATTTCATTAAATTTTGATATAGTTTTTTTTTGTAAGTTCCTTTGTAGAACTCTAAATATTATAAATAAAATAATTTTTACGTATCAATAAACCTTTCATAAAAATATTAGTTAACTTATCTGTCAATTTGGTAATTTAATCTGTCAATTAAAAATGATAATATAATATTTGTATGATACGATAAAATTATATAATTATTCCCTTTTAAACAATTAAGTCTGAATGCTTTTGGGGGGAAGCGATCCATTCTATTTCACGACTAGCAGCCTGCTGTAAGTTTAAAGATCAGGAGTTACTGTCAGAGACGCCATGTCAATTAAATGAGTTATGTTCTATCTTAAGTCCAAATAACTTACTAAAAGTACGTGAAAGTTTGGAGAGTGAGATTGATGAGTCTGAATTTCCTTTGTGACACTTGAATTATAGAGATCAGAATTCTAATAAAGAACTCTAATGTGCCATTAATTTAATAAAGGTAATTTCAATCAGTGATAGTTGCACACAAAATAAGAAATAAAACATTATAATAGTTAAGAAACAATTTAATAAATAAAAATAATGTACTACAATTCATACACGATTAATTTTCCACTAAAAGAGGTTTGAATTCAAAGAAAATACTAAGCTATCGTTCTTTGGCCCACATCGGGGAGGATAAATCAGTATAGTGTAGATTTACATTAGTTTAGTTCTTATTAACGTCACACTAGAAGCTACACTAGGGCTATTGGCGACGGACCTCGTATTTATTGACCTGGGCAAGTGACGAGGACGACACCTGAGTTGGCACCCCTTTCTCTTAATTTCCACACTAAGCCAACGAAAAGAATTTGGGCCCAGACCTATTTAATGTCAATAATTCCCGGCTACACGGTGGGTCTTAAACGGCCATGGATCAAACCCGCGACTGTACGAAAACCGCCGGCCCCGAATCCGAAACCATGACCATTGGGTTACCGCGGACACCAGTATAGTGTATCTCAACAACATTGACAAAAAAAATCATTTTAAATTTCCCAGAATCTCTCAAAATTTATAAAATAGCCTAAATATCGGTAAAAGAACACAATTATTTTTATTGAATGCTGTACTGAATACTCTTCTGACACGAGGTTAATCATTAAAACACATCTCCCACCTATTTGTTCAAATAATCATGTAAATATCATATGGGACTTTTATGTAGTAAAGAGTTTCAAGTGGTTTGATTCAGCTACAAAATTTAATTCATCTATTTTTCAAAAGTTACAAATTTATGAATTTTGATGAATCCAGAATATTATACGAATTATATATTTAAAGAAATAAAAAATATCCTTTACAAAACTTTATATGTTATTAGTTTTCCAGACGTATAACTATATGATTGAATAAAAGAAAATACTTCCTTATTTTTCTAATAAAACGAAAAAAAGAAAGCAATTATATTGAATTAAATTTTCGATTTTTGAAACTTTTCTTATGGTTATTTGACTTGTTTTCATTCGATTTACAATTTATTCTTTTATATAACGGAGATATTTTAGTGGACATTCGAATTCATACATTTTTATCAGTATTCTTTAGTTCATGTAAATATTTCCAATAATAATTTCTTTTTTTTTTTTTTTCAAATTTTAATTAAATATTCTCATTTCAGATTGGTGATGTGGAAGAAGATTCAAATATTTGCAGGAACATTGCTCTTATTAAAGTTTAATTTTTTCATTGTTCTTTCAAACTTGTAGTAAGATAAAATTTGAAACAGCAATTTTGGCTATTTTTCTTCCGGAAGGAATAAAAGCAAATGCATTTATTTTGTGATTTTATTTAAATAGATGCTTTTCTTCGCCTATTTTGAAAGATTTGAAAGATCAAATTTCAATCCTTTTTGAGATGTACTCTTCTGTTCAATAGCTTATTTTCGTATTATAAATGATAAATTCAACTTAATACAAAATAAAGGGAAATGTGTTGCGTTTCTTAATTCTTAGTGAGTTTCAAACATTTGAAACATCTTATAGAAAGGGGTCAAACAGCCGCAAGTCACTTGTTTTTACTCAAACGTTAATTACATGGATTTTAATAATTTGCATTGTTATATATAACTGACTCTTTACAATAACTTTTATCTTCCGAAGAGTTAAAAACTTAAAGAGTTCTTAGTTAAAAACTGCTTTTTGTTCGATTTGCCATATCCTAAACTCCAATTTGAGAATTAAATTAGTTCACATAATGACAGCTTTATGTGTCTTATGTGCCATATTGAGAAATGAAACAATACGACTGATTTAGTGAGGAGACTACATCCATTGATGCTCATCTATTGGAGAGAGATAATTTAATTATTTAAAACAATAATGTTAGATTTTTACAATAAAACTAATGAATAATTTAATAACTAATTGATTATTATTAAGTAACTATTAAAATTAAATTTGCATAGCTATACAAACCAACAGAAAGTTATTGACTTCAGTATTTAAGTATAGATAACTTTACGCCAATCAATATCAAAAACTGTTTAGAAAATTACTTATTTCGAGTATTTTTTATCCTGAAAAAAAGTCTGAAAGCATTTTTTTATTTGCAAAAATAACAAATGTAAAATAATGTTATGTTTTAAATTTTAAATTTGAAAATATATATGGTTATTAGCAATAATTATTTTTTAGAAAAAAATACTCAAATTAATGTATAGAACTGGAAAGCTTAACTGATGTTGAATTACTTATGAAATTTTCTACAAAAATATTTAAGTTATGTCGACCACACATATTGATCATAATTATAAAATAAAATATTTTATAGTATAGTGTAAAATTTTACTTTGTACTTTATAAAAAATGATTTTCATTATTGTTATTATCTTTTAGTATTAAATGGAGAGGTTGAGGCTCTTTAATAAACGTAAGTTGTAATAAAATATTTAAATTAAAAAATACAGAAACTGAACTAATTGAGATTCATAAGTAAAATAAGTAGCATATTAGGTATAACCTCTGAAAATTATTGAATCGGATCTTAAAATATGTTAGGATTGCTATACTTTATAAAATATTTATTAAAAATATTTGAAATGTACAAAACAATACGATGTATAGAAATTTAAGCATTAAATGAAAAAAAAAGTTTTGTTTTTCGTATAATGTAATTTAATTATTTATCAGAAATGCTTATTTATCAAATAAGAGCATCGAAATAATAATCCCTTCTTATTAAAAAAAAAAAAAAGAAAAGCGAGAAAAAGGAAATCTGCAAGAAAATATATTTCAATGAATGAAAATAAAGACGAAAAAATTAAGAATTTACGTTTATGTATTGAACATTAATTTAGAATAATACTTTTTTAAAAAAAGATATGCAATGTTAAGAAAGTGATTGCATAGTGAATCTATGTATATCATTTATTTCTCCTTATATTTAGAGGAAGACGAGAAATTTTTGTTTGCTTTAAAAGAGGACTGGATTTCAAATTAGAGAATTTGCTTGTTCAGATTTTGTTAGGAATTATTTTAAAATGATGCAGATAACAATCCATTTTTAATCTTTTATCCAGAAACAGATTGTACATTTTTCGATACATACTTTTTTGCTTATGATATATATGTTCTTTTAACATTTCTAAATTGCATGATTTTACTGTAAGTTTATTTCTAAATTGAACAAATTGTTTTAAAATTTAGTATTGTAATTCTGTATCATTATGCTCTTTTTTTTTTCCTTTTTTTAAATTTATATTATTTTAACATTATATCTAGCTTTCTTTTAAATTACTTTTTGAAAATCTAAAATTTAATAAAAGCTTAAGCTTTAATGTTTTACATAAAAAGGGTATTAAACATACAATGAGCAGTTCCTTGAACTAAAATATCATGATCAAAATAGCATATGGGTATAGATTCAATTATTTATTAGTGAGTAAGCTCTTTATTAATGTAGATTTTTGCATATCAGATACCAAATAAGTTTATTTTATAATAATATTTTTATTTTTATTTCTGTGAGAAATAATTTTAAATCCCCCAAAAATATTATTTAAATGATCCCAATAAATATAATACATAAAATAGAAATATAAACACTTTGTTTCAACTACAAATAACTATAAAAATACATTTATAAGATTCAATACCATGTTAAAATTATTTTTAAATATGTCATATATATTTCTAAAGTTTAAAATATTCACTATGGAAATTTATTCATATTTAAAGTTATTTAGATAGAATTGTAATTTTAGTCATAATATAATATTTAATAATGGTTATTTCTATAAATTTAGTTCTTCATCTGTATAAATTTGCATTTCTTACAGATAATTTGTTTAAGTATTTAGTGTTAAAGTTTGCAGTCATTATGAATTCCTTTAAACACATATTTGTAACATATCATCATTGGCATCTTATGTTAATAACTGCTAATAGTTCTCAAGAGTTTATTTTAAAAACGTACAATCATAACACTTCAAAAATTAGAAAGCCGTTGTCAAATACTTAATGCAGCCTACTATGCCCGGGGTAACCTAGTGGTTGTGGTCCTGAACTCGCCAAGTATTATATAGTGAGCTGTAGCCCTGATGCTACTAAAGAACCGCCGTGCAGAGAGAACCGATGCATGTTAAATCTGAACGAAACTCGAAGTCTTCCCAATGGCGTGGTGCGGAAATTTGGAGAGGGAAGTATCAGCTCAGGTATCTTCCTCATCACTTGGCAGAGGTTCAAAAAGATAAAATCCTTCGCCATTAAACTACAATTTTCCTATTTTCCTAATATATCCTATTTCCTATATCCTATATCCTAATTTCCTATTTTCCTATTTCCTGTGCAATTTTCCTATTTTCCAAATATTTTAAAAGACGCTAAACTGAAACTCCTCCTTAAATCTGGTAAGGACCCGTCATCCGTTAAATCGTACAGACGGATCTGTTTGTTACCAACCTTGGGGAAAATTGTTGAGCGGGGTTTTGTCAATAGATTAAATTTCTGGATTCATCGAAACAATATTCTTCATCCACTCCAATTTGGTTTCAAAGAAAATTCTGGCTGTGATGACGCCATTTTCCACTTGATTTCGTATATCAAATGCAAAAGATCTACCGAACACGTTGCTGTTACTTTTATTGATATTCAGGGTGCGTTTGACAACATAGATTGGTCTGTTCTTTTTAAAACCTTAAGGAATCTTCATTTCCCAATCTGTTTTCAAAAGTTTATATACTCTTATTTAATAAATAGACATATTATTTTTTCTAATAATAATTTTACAATAAAGCATTTAATTACCAAAGGCTGTCCTCAGAGTTCGGTACTTGCACCCGCTCTGTGGAACTTATATTTTAATTCTATTTTGAATATAAATTGCGAAAACTTTTTAGTTCAAGCTTTCGCGGATGACCTGGCGGTTATTTCCACAGGAAATTCGAGAAGAGACCTAGAGTATAATTCTAATATTTTAATCGATCTTATTGCTGAACACCTGGAACGGCTAAGGCTGGAAATCTCCATTGAGAAAACCGCTTCGGTTGTGTTTAGAAGCCCGTCAATCCACAACAAGGGAGTTCGTGGTGGCAGCGTCTTTAGTCGAGACCCAATTTTTAAACTGAAGAATTCCTTCATAAAAATTTGTAAATTTTATAAATATTTAGGAATTCTAATTGACTGCCGGCTCTCCTGGAGTCCCCACATTAATTATCTTAAAGAAAAAATTTATAATCTCTCACTAAATTTTAATAGAGTATCCTTCAATGATTTTAATTTCAAAAATTATAAACTGTGGTACTTATGCGTTATAGAACCTATTATTGTCTATGGTGCGGGGGTTTGGGGTGGTGACCTAAACTCCTCGCAAATTACTAAGCTAAACTCTATTCAGAGAATTTACCTTTTAAAAATTACCAAGGCCTATAGGACCTCTTCCACTTCTGCTTTGCAGGTGATTGCTGGCGTTCCCCCTATTCATCTGACCATAAAATTTCATTTTCTTAAGTATCAAATTTGGAGGCGGCATAATCCAAACTTTTTTCACCTAATTAATAATATTCCATTTGATTCAAATACCTCATTGAGAACTGTTCGTCCTGAAAAACGAATTCTTTTTCTTAACAAATTTTCGGGACCCTCCGAGTGGGAGATTTACACCGACGGATCAAGGATCGGGTCCGAAACTGGGTTCGCCGTGTGTGTCTTCCCCCGGGGTGTTCTAAACAAAGTCTACATGTTCAAACTGAATTTTTATAATTCAGTTTTTCAGGCCGAGCTTTCAGCAATCGGATTTGCCGTTTTGTGGGCCGTCTCTCATAACTTTAAAGTTTCTTTTTACTCCGATAGTTTATCCTCTATATTGCTACTGCAGAGTACTAGAAATAAATCGGCTTTTATCAATACCATTAGAGAAAAATTAACAACTTATTCTGATTTTTACAACTTACACTGGGTTCGGGCCCACGTCGGAGATTATTGTAACGAAATTGCCGATTTCTTTGCAAAGCTCGCTATCACTTATGGTGAGAAAATGATTGTCCCTGCCCCTCAGTCTCATATAGTTATGACCTTAAAAAATAAGCTTCTTTCTGACTGGGAGGTCTGGTGGTCAACTTGTAATACTGGTATTCGGGTTCAGTCATATATTCCTAGACCAAATTTGAGTTTTTATACAAATTCTAGTTTTATTACCCGCTTCTTAACCGGTCATGGTCCCTTCATTTCTTATTTAAATCGTTTTAATTTAAAAAGTACAAATTTATGTCTCTGTGGCTCTGTTGGAGATGCTGACCACTACGTTTTCTCTTGCCCTTTTACCAGAGATTTTCATTTAAAATGTCCTGTTATTGAAGCGAAACCTATTTGGCTGAGGTCCGTTTGTGAAAATCCCTACTTACATTCTAAGCTTAAATCCTGTATACTTACGGCTCGTAAAATTACCCAACAAATTTATTAATTTTTTTCAAACTTTTATTATATTTCTCAATATTTTTATCATCCCTTACCATGTAGCTATAATTGTATGTCTTGTATATATGTTCCCACCTTTGCCTAATACTTAATTTTTGTTTACGAGTTTGTGGACGTTTTTGTATTGTGCTATTTAACCTGTTGTGTATCTTATTTCTGTGAGAAAATTTCAACTGTTTCTTGTGTTTCTGTCATGTATATTTTTTGTTGTGCAAATACCTTGTACATTTTGTTTAACCTTTATTTCAAAATTATGTAAATCTTATGTTATTTTGTCAATAAATGCTGAGTGCGGGGGTGATTGTTTCCCGGGGGTCCGGTTTGCAGCTCTAAACCCTTTGGGTGAGCTCGGTCCCCTTGGGTACTCTGCCATTAAACTACATCCGGAAATTTTACATTTTAAAAATTACCAAGGCCTATAGAACGTATCAAACTGTTGCTTTCCAGGTAATTACCGGTGGTCCCCCTATTAACCTTACCCTAAAATTTCATTTTCTTGAACATTAAACATGGAAGCTCCATAATTCAAACTTTTTACACTTATTTAATAATACCATATTCGTTTTAAATACTTTACAGAGAGCTACTCATCCTGAAAAACAAATTCTTCTTTCTAAACAGATTTCCGAGGCCCTTCGAGGGGGAGATTAACACCGACGGATCAAGGATTGAATTTAAAACTGAATTCACTGTCTGAATCTTCCACTGAAGTGTTCTAACTAGTGTCTGCATGTTAAAATTGAATTCTTAAGATTCTTTTTTCCAGATCGAGTTTCAGGCAATTGGATTTGCCATATTATGGGCCGTCTCTCACTATTTCAAAGTTTCAATTTATGCCGACAGTTTACCATCAATATTGCTATTGTAGAAAACTAGATATAAATCAACTTCTATTAATATAATTTAAGAAAAATTAACAATTTATTATGATTTTTACAACTTACATTGGTCTCGGGCCTGCTTCGGAGATTATTACGAAGAAATTGTAGACTCATTTGCAAAAATCGCTGTCACTGATGTTGAGGGAATGAATGTCCCTGCTCCTCGGTTTCATATAGTTAAGGTTTTAAAAAAATAAGCTTCTTACGGATTAATAGTTCTGGTGTTTATTTAGTAATAACGGTATTTGAGTTCACTCCTAAACTCCTAGACGAACTTTTTAATTTTTTAAAATTTCAATTCCGGTCTTGCTATTAACTTCTTAACTAGTTATGGTCCCTTCGATTGTTGTTTAAATCGTTTTAATTTGAAAAATGTAAATTTATATCCCTATGACCCTGTGTGTGTTGGAGATGCTGAACACTACGTTTTCTCTTGCTCTTTTACCAAAATTTTTCATTTAAACTATCCTAATGTTGAAGCAAAATCTATTTATTTGAAGTCTGTGAGAGAAAATCTTAATCTGTATTTCAAGCCTAAGTCCTGTAATCTTTAAGCTCATAAAATTACCCAACAAATTACATAATTGTTTCAATATATGATTATATTTTAAATATTTGATCTTTTCTTATTATGTGTTTAGATTTATATATATGTTATATTGATATTATATATATAGTCTCTTTTTTTGTCTAATACTTCATTTTTAATTCACGAGTTTGTGGACGGACGACTTTTATATTGTGTCATTTAACCATATATATGTCGTCTGTTATACATCTTATTTCTGCAAGAAAGTGTTCTACTTTTAAATTTTTATTTCTGTCATGTATTGTTAATTTTTTTATTTCTGCTCGTTAAATACATTATAAGTCTTTATTTAAGTATGATTTTCAAATTTTGTAGTATTTTGCATTTTACTGTAAATAAATGCTGAGTGAGGCTATGATTGTCTGTTAGGAGGCCGGTTCACAGATGTAAAACCCATGGATAAGCTCGGTCCTCTCGGACTTTCTATCAATAGCCGTCGTAGCGTTTCTTAGTGAGACGTTAATGAGCAATAAGAAAATCAAACAGACTACTTTTAATACTCGAACCTCCAATCTGTTATTATCGTTGTAAACTCCACTTTCTATATTCTCTCTACGTGTGTCTAATACAAGTATTATCCTTCCATATCAATAGCCTTTCTTTATATAGTTTAGAAATCGATGTTTTATAATTAACTAAATCCATGAAAGAAGTTGACAGGAAGTAGGTTTCTTAATCTTTAAGCTATCTACTGTTTAGGAATGTATTTTTTCTACTTATATACCTGCATTTAAAATCAAGTATTTCTTAAGGTTTTATTTTTTTAATTTTTTTGTTTATTTTCAAACCAACAACGAATTTCACAAAAATACTTAATATCTCCTTTGGATACAACTGACATATATCTAGCGGTCAAATATCTTTTAGAAATTAGAATTCCTATTGCGTAAAAATCTAAGTCGAAACGTTTTTTTTTTATAATTAAAATTTCTTTAAAGATATTTTAATTACTGACAACGAAGAGAGAAAAATTATATATTAAAACGAAGAGAAACACGAAAAAGAGTAATTCAGTAAAAATTTAAGATGTCCTTTAAGTTCTAAATATTAGCGGTTTATTGATATACATGAAATGGTGAATAATAAATGGTGGGTTCTGGCCATGTACTAGGTCACGAAAAAAAATTCACCCAACCATCTCTTCATGAAAGCTATCATAGTGATTATGGAATAGTTTTCAAATGCTTTTCATTTTTAACAATTAAATTTGTCTTAAAATGTTATGGTGTTATTGTTTTTAAATTGCAACTGTTAGAACAAAAGCCAATTGATGGTAGTTTTTCCGATTAAATTTTCTGAATAATCTTCAAGCATACTCTGTCACAGATATTAACAGATCTCTATACTATGCTTCTACCATTTTCAAATAAACTAAATAAAATTATAGAAGCTATATAAAACCTAATACTACGTAAAACTTTTCTAAAATACATACGTCGTAGTGGGAAGATCGGTATAGATGAATCTAAGATTAACTGCATTGTAGCGATATGCCAACGGGATCAGGCAAATTTAAACTCTGAGAATCTATTAATAAATAAAAATATAATTACTACATTAGCTGTATGATGGATTGATGGTTGAAAGTTTTCTTTTATTATTCAGAGATTTTTCCTATTTAAAGGGTTTTATAGATAAAAGTTATGATGATTTCAAAATGAGATCAGGATAATCATCTCAAGATATATCAAATACATAAACACTATGAAACTTTAAGAAATTGAAATTTAGGCATTAAAGGAATTTCCTTTGTCTCTCCGAGATAGTTAAGAAATTGTTGTGCTGTGCTTTGTTGGAAAATTAGAGTTTAAAAGAAAAATTTAAAGACTTAAAAACAAAATACAATGGAGATTTTGCATCACTTAACTCAAGAAGGAAAAAAAAATTTCCAATCGAATACACCTTGTGATAGTAACTCAGCTGTGGATCGTAATAGGAATAAGGATTCAAGGAATTACTTGTCTCCTTTTTTATTGTAATTATATTTAAAAATGCACATTAATAATGTTACTACACTCAAGAGAGTCTCCTTCAGCTACTATATCTTTAATTGAATTATTTTAGGAAAGAAAAGACGTTTTATTCGAAATAAATCTAATTGTCTGAAATCGTATAAAGATAATAATGAATTGCTTGTACTTTGGTACGAATTATAGCATTTTAAATGCCTAGAGTATTTAGATTTATATATTACCAGAAAGTTTGCGTCATGTTAAATAATTAAAACTACATTTTCCCTCTATCACTAATAGCCAAATAAGGGAATTCAAGTGTTCAAAATGTTTAATTCCTCTGCATTATTCTTACTACCAAAATATGATTCAGCAAATTAATTTTTGTCAGTTTCACTGTTTGATTACTACAACTCATTTATATTAAACAGAAATTCAATTCGACTCTAAAGAGAATAGCAAAGACTCAGTTATTCCCATAAATCAAAATCTTGTTAATAAACTGCGAACTTATAAATCTCAAAACCCATTATAAAAGTTCTTTCAAAAGTGAATTTTTTTTGCGGTGGAAATCTAACTCGCTTTAGACGCTGGAAACGAAAATAATTTCTTCGAAGAGAATTCACTTTATATCTCCGTTTCTTACAGAGACCTCTTTTAATGTAAAGTAAAACTAAATGCTAGGAGTTAAAGCACCTGGTATTTTCCTCTAAAATGTGTGACCCAATGTCTGAATCTCCAACATTGAAAAGAAATAAATCATGTTTACCCTGTGCCTTGGAAAACTTTCGTATGTTCATTGTATTACATTATTTATTAACTGAAAGCACTGGAGGTATGGGAAATGCCTTCAACGTTGTTTATGCCTTAGATGTTTTTCTATTTAAATGCAAACATTGCACAGACGGATTGGCTAAAGGCCAAGTTGCAAAAGCAGGCAGCTGAGTGAATTGTAGTATGACACACACATTGTTGTTGAAGAGTAACGTTATGTGGCTTTACAAAAATAGATTATTGTAGAAAGATTTGAAGCCTCTTTTCCATACAAAAAGCACCTTCAACGGGGATTTTTAATCATGTGTTTTATTGCCGCAATTCCTCCCAAGGTTTGTTTGTGCAGTTAGAAAAGTTTTGATGGTGTTTGGCAAGTGTCCAGAACGATGCATTAGATAATAGTTTTGTTTTAACCATATTATATAGTTAAGTTTTCGACTTATAAAATATATTCAATCCACAGAGTTATAGATCATTAATAGTATTTTATATTTATATTTTTACTCTGTTTGAAATTAAAAGAATAAAAGTAATTTAGTTTTTACTCCAAAGAATTTCTAATATTTATTTCGAAATTAAGCAAAATTACGAGAAGAAAGTATAATGTTTATGGAATAAACTACGAAACAGGAGTAATATAAATAAAAAAAAATTAAAGGTCAATTTTCAAGAAGAATTTTAAAATTATAAACATTAAGATCTCATGACATATGTTAAATGTAAGCAAACAGATAAAAGATAACTTTAAACCTATAAGTAATATTTAGTAACTTAATTATATACAGCTTTGTTTAATGATTCTTTCCCTATAAAATCTCAGGATATATATACTTTATGAAACTAAATTACTTTTTTTGGAAATTTATGCTGTTCTAATTACGTTTGGGACTAAATAGAATTTTTTTCATTTTCATAAAATTATTTAGCAGTTTGTAATTTTTGCATTAAATTTCCTTATATTAATTAAGTATTCCTTGATAAAACTTGATTATTTTTGTATTTGATAAGTATATGTGAAATTTACAAGGCATAAATTTTGAATTATGAAGTCTTTTGTGAGTATGTGTAATAGTAAAGTAAAATTGTTTGTTTAACTAAGATTAAATAGTTCATATTTGCGCTTAATTTTGTTTTAAATGAAAAATATTTTCAATTAGTTTTATCGTATTTCAATGTTAGAAAAAATAAACATTTAGAAAATAAGTTCAAATATCTTTTGAGGTAAATTACCTGCCTCATTTCATTGAATATAATTCCTCGATATTTGATAAAAAAAAAATTGGTGACCATAAAAAAGCTTCGTTTTCAATAACTACATCAATATTTTTTCTAGAATTATCCTGTGTCTCGAAATACGTCAATTAATACTAATTAAAATTTAAACAAATATTTCTTGCATACACAGGGTTTGCAAAAACGTTAATAAAAATTATTTATTTCTTCGAAACAAATCTAATACATGAAGAACCATAACAAAATTATGCACATTCGAGCTATAATTTATTTCCGTCTTATGTATTTTGCATTACAGGCTATAAATATTTCAATTTTTGTATTACAAATATACTTATTCAAAACCTTTTTAAAATCGTTTTTATCCAAAACTGAAATTTCACAGTAATATTTTTTTTAATTTTTCCCCACATATTTTTCCTTTATTTACCATAGCTTTTAAAATTTGCTTTACAATAACTTACAAATATATTACTGTGAGTCCTTAAATCATTTATTATTAAACGTAATAATTATTTATTAGAGTTATAGTTTTCTTGCAAATAGAAAAATTAAATAAGAAAACAGTTTTGAGGAAGTGCTTTTAAACGAGAAAATTGTCAAACTTTTTTAGAGAATATGAATTGTTAAATTGAAAAGCTTTTATTTCTAAATAAGAATATGAAATTGAAACCAATTAAAGGATTTTCAGAATAAAGAGAACGAAAAATGGCAATAATTAAAGATTAATTAACAAAAATGGAAGAAAACAAAAAAAAATAACAAAAAAAATTATTTTAAAGTTCAGAACAGAATGCACATAACATTGCAATAATGTTATTTGTAGATATTTTACACAAAAAAAAACTATATTTTCTAAACAAAAAAATAAACTTGTACAGTTTTATAAATACTAGTTAAAACTGAGTAACAAATAATAAAATTACTGAATTTCTTATGAAAGCTTAGAGAAACGCCGTTTCTTATTCAATTGAAATTGAAAATTTTACTCTAATCCAAAGTAAAATATTATGTCAAATTAATTTATATTTTAATTTAAACCCAAATGGATCAGTAAAATGCTTATATTGATTATTAATTTTTGATTCATTGTTCTTGTCTAAATCAAATGCTTTCATTTATGATTATCTTATGCCTGAAAATACAATTTCAATTGTGGGCTAATAATGGGTGTCATAAATTAACTTTCAATATTACTTTATTATATTCTTATTTTGATATTTTAAAAGGAAATTTAGCATAGAAAAAAAAATATTTTTAATAATAAAAAGATTAATTTTAGTATACTTTTTGTTGGCTTACATATTCAATAAATTTAGAAGTTTTTCAGATTACTATTCGTATTTTTCATAAAAATAAGTTTTATTAAATTTTGTTTTAGTTAATTTTTCACCCTTTTATATTAAGCAATTAAATATTTCGTATAACTAGATACATTGATTTTTTTATATTGATTTTTTTTATGAAAAATGGTTCTGTAGTAGTGTATCAATTTTCTTCGACTACTCGAAAATTAGGAAAAATAACTTTAAATTTGGATACTATTGAGAAAACTAAAATTCCTTTACTTTTCCAAAACAAACTTACACAAACATTAAAATTATGTTTCATGGAGCGCTGTCATTATAATGTTGTAATAATGTTTATATTAAAAAATAGGGATTTTTTTTTTATTTTTAATATAATTTATAATAATGTAAAAAATTTTGTTTTCTTCCATAAGTCATCAATGAATTAATTTATTTATGAATAAAAAGGGGACATCAAAATAAGAAAAATCTGCTAACTTTTTCTGATATATTTCGTTCAGCTAGTCAATGTATATTGAAGTTTTAGACAAACTGGTAGACTTGTGTAACACATAATAGTGTACAACGGGAGCAAAAATTCCAAGAAATCAAGCTCATTCAAAATGAATCATCTGATTACAAAATTAAAAATTTTAAAAACTAAACGAAATAGAATGATAAGTAATGCAAGAATAAAAAGAAAAAAAATGTGAAAGTTTTGTATTCTGAACAATAGATGACCCGCTTAGGGTCTTAGTGAAGCTTTTTCACGAACGCTGATATAGAAACTCTAATGAAACTACCTTGAAATTGGAGTGGTCTCAGATGACTTCATGTTACACACCTAGCCATCTAAATCATTTTATGGCCTGAAGCTATACCTTTTTTGGGGTGTTTGTATAGAATAAATGTATGAACCATCATTTTTCACAAATTTGTGTTCACTTAATCAACGGATTTCTGCTGCTTTACAATCAATAACTTCTGACACTTTGCAACCAGAATCTTTGGAAGTTGCATTTTGAATTGACATTAAGCGTATAAATAAATGAAGCTATAGAGAACATTTGTAAAAAAGACTTTAATATTTTCCCATTTACCTTCATTTAGGGAAACCCTAGTGTGAAACTTGAAGTCGGATAAATACTCCAATCATATTGGGCTTTCCAGACTGAATCATTGTGATTTTGAAAAATACCTAGTGCATCAACACGTATGGAAAACATCAACAGGCGTACCATGTTAGAAAATGTGGGTAAAAACTTTGGCAAATTTCAGGCATTCGTTGATGTAACAGACCTCACAATGATTTTCTTATCAAAAAATCATTTACCATGCTTAAGCGTTAGTTTCTGTTAACTATTCATAGATGGAATGTAATATAGCTTCAAGCATTCTCACACGAATTATTCCTTTTTCCATATTCCTAAGTAATCAAGTGTGCTGCATCGAAGATGCTGTCAGATGCGAAGTAAATAGCTGTTTGTCATATAGATTCAAATCAAACGAATAAATTAAATTAATGTCAGTTGAATTTTAAAGCATTTGTTCGGCAAAATACATTTTCATTTCGGATATTGATGCTCAATAAAGTCCAAGTACTGACGTTTGAAAGGCGTAATGTCGCACCCTTATCTCTCGAAAATGATTCTCTAAAAACGATTGTAATAACATACAACCAACGTTTCTTCATGACCACGATGGTGCTATACACAAGTTGAAGATTTTACTGTATTTACACTCACGGATACCTCTGCCTCTTGCAATGATGTTCTCAAAATTCTATTCCTACCTCGAAGCTGTTATGGATCTTCTAGCATGTGCCTACAATGACATTGTGTTTCAAATCACTTACTCGTTATTACTCGTCATTCTCACGCCAATGATTTGTTTTTTATTAGTTTTAAATATGTATATCGCTTTATGTAAGCATTGATAGTCGCAGTGGATGTCGCATTGTATTTTCAATAATCTCCTTTGTTTAATGCTTGTGATTTGAGTGTAAACTGTTTGCGTTTAATGTATGCAATGTAGTATGATGGTGGTGTTTAATATTCGAAGAGCCGGATATGGTTATACTGAGCGAAAAGAAATATGACTGTGTTCTTGACGTTTAAAAAAATGGAAAACATGAAATAATTGTTTGACATAAGGGGAGTTCGAAAATAGTTAAGGATCGCTAGAGTATCCCATAGATGCATCATTTGACTTCATTAGATACATTTAACCACATGAGTAAGAAAGAGTCACTGGGATGTTTCGATGTCTTGATAACCGAACTTGAGTAAAGAAGGAAAGACCCTGAAGGAAGCGCTTAAAGTAAATTAGAAAAATAATTTCATACGTAATGAATATAATTGTGTAATTCATAAAAAAAAAAGTTAACGAAAACTTAACTATTGCATTTCTTAATTATTTTTGGTTAGTTCGGTGTTTTCCAAGACAGATATTTTGAGAATGATAGTCAGTTATATATGTTTCCCGCTAAAATAAAAATGGTAAAAAACAAACGAAATTACGCTTCATAAACAGAATAAAAGGTAATCTAACAATATCTATTCTTTTACAGGGATTTCGTATTTAACGCATTAATCTAAAAGTGGTATTTTCAATTAAAATGAATTTTATTTAAATTTATTACAAATCTATGGGTAGACACCACAGTCAGTGTATTGGTCTATTCAAATGTAGTTACAATTTGTAACAATATATATTGATTTTTATGCTTATATTTACTCTAGGATCAAAATACAAAACATGAAAAAAGCTTAAATCTATTTTATTTCAGTATGATAATTTCAGCTGTAGCACTTTTCTCCATATTTTAAACATTTAGAAATAAATAATGGTGTGTTTAACTATTTATTCTATGATAGAAGTTTTCTGCAAACTGCTCTTACAACTTATCTCCATACAATATGATTTTCTTTTTTGGTTTAATATCTTTAGTTTCATCATTTTACCTTGTGCCTTCAATAAATTTCGGGATACAATCTAGTAAAAAAGTATTAATAGTGCTATATCTTTTAAACCTATGATATGATGTAGACCATTAGCTACTCATATCAAGTGCTTGAAGGCAATTCTTACTAGTTCCCACTTGATAGTGTTCATTTTAGGAAAGCATATGTATATGTGGCTCAACCATTGCACATTAAACTGTTTCCAATAGAGGAAAATTAGCCACAGAAACGTACAAAATGATTTAATATACATATGATGACGCTGCTAGGAGTGGTTTTGAAATAATTAAGGGAATATCTAAGTTTAAAGTTGGTAGAGACTAGATCGAGAAAATGAAGAAAGACCTAATAGTCCACGTTCGAGTCGAAATCCTAAAATGGTTTAAGCTAGGGAAACGCAGTTTCACCGTAAGTATTTCGCTGTGACTAGGGCTGTTGAATGGTCTAGTTGATGAAAAATCTTGGCGAATTCGAAATGAATTCGCATGTGCGGCCCGATTTGTTAGACAGTGAAAATTCATACTACTTGCGCAACGATGCACAGTCTCACAAATTCATCCTAGTACAGCGTATTTTGCCAATACAGGCAGATTGTGTTCATAAACCATCCCATGTACTCACCAGATATGCCACCTGCAGACTATTGTTTATTTCCTTAATTGAAATTGAAGATGTAGAAGAAGCAGAACTTATCAGTTTAAATTTGAGGTGTTTCAGAAAATGCTTACGGACCTGTACGCTCGTTTCAAATGTTATATAAAATTCTGAGGATACTATGGCGAAGATTAATATTAAATGTAAGTATGTCCTTTAGGTTGTATGGTCTATACGTAATCAATCTTCTTAGAAATGTTTTATACACTGTACCTGTAAATAATGCAACTACGCTAATAAAAATTAGCCATTTGCCGCAAATTAAATATACATATTTTGTACACAAATAAAATTTTCCTTGAAATTTATTTTATCAATTTGAACTTCTTGAAACATTTCATATTTACACCTTAACTGTTCTTTAATTAGAATATTAACTTTTTTTTATGTATTGTCAAAAGTATATACTATGCATATATCTTGCGTACATGACATCGAAACGTATGATTTGAAAAATAGTTGGTTATTTCATAGATATAGTGATGATTATTCCAAACAATAAAATTAAGTTTGCTGGGTTTTTTTTTATCTTTGTATAAGTAAATTACAATAACAAAATGTGTCACTGAACTTTCGCAAGCAATCGTGCGCTCATCTAAACATGCAAGAAAATATATCTAGGACTACAAATGCTTGAAATTATACATCCAAAAAATAATTGAAAACGATCAATATTTTTCAGTAATACACTAAAATCTCAAATTAGTTCCTTTATAATGAATTTCAGTACAACTACATTGTCTTTCAAAGTTAAAGAAAAAACACAAAAATAACAACTCAAAACCTTACATCAATAATTTAATGAAGCTGAGCCACAGTTTAAAATAAATAGCAAGGTACAAAATAACATGAAAATGAAATATTATAATAATAATATTTTAAACATTAACTCATGTATAAAATTAACGAGTTGATTGTGTAAGTTTGGCATAAAAAAAAACTCCCTTTCATTTGGAGTATGATCACTCCTAAAAGCATTATAGCACATGTGTGATACTCTCAATGAAGGGACATATAAGTTTAATAAGAAGTGTGAGCCGTTACTTGGTAAGGCAGCTGTGTGCATGGAAAGAGTCTGATGAAGAGAATTAAGTACAACATTTCTTCCTAAAGCATCCGAAACATGTCAATGGAATTCAAATCCATTTACCTAGCTGTCCTTTCATACCCTGAACTGTTAGGTGCTGAAGGTGATCTTTCACTTTGCAAGATTTGTGTTGTCTCGCGTTGTCATCATTACCTATTGCTCAGGCTCAAGGCACGCTTAAGCATCAAGGATGTCTTCTCTAAAGACTTGAGCGTGGAAATACATGAAAATATTTACATTCACCCAAGAATCTACCACTATAATCACATATATTACCTTCTGTAAATGAATACCTTTCACGGAATTATGATGAATGATAACGTGTTCACCGTTCTCTCCAAGCCTAACACCGCTTTGGTGGTAATATGCCTCAATTGATTAGCCATCTTATGTAAATGTTGACGAACTTAACTCAAACGTTCTTTCCTATGACGGGAAGTAAGAGATACACAAATAGTTAGTCGCCTCATGTAAATACTAACTTCGTAAGGCCTTATATATACAGTAGATATTGATATTAACCTTCCCTTGGCTCCAGCAAGGGAGGCTCTTGTTGAATTAAAATGGCTAATCTACTTTTTTCCATAACTAGAAATATTAGTAATCGGCACTGATTGTAGCGTTTAGTCTTCCTTGGTTGAAACTTCTAGATGCCGAATCAGTAACTTGAAGTAATTGCCATAGTCTATGAAGCACAGTAGAATCCATTCATCAGGAGGAATTTTTTGACCCATCTAATGTGTGAGACAATATCAAGAGTATCTCTGTTTTAGTTTGACATGGCTCTAGTATCCATTATGACTTTTTATATCGTACTTTTTCTGGCAAATGATGCCTGAAAACCATTGTAACTAGTTAGATAACCTGAATTTCTTATATCACTTTCACAAAAATATCTGTAACTTTACTATCTTGTATACATTTTTCTACTTCGCAAAGATAACACTTTACGATAGCAGCATCTCTAATTTAAATACTGCCATTTTATTCAGCAAATTTTATTTAACATCATACTCTGTTTTAATTCGTATTGGTTTATCTTTTAATGCTTCAAGGCTCTTTTTAAGATTTTTTCCTTACATTTTGAAAATCAATAGGTAATATTATAATACACTGATTTTATAGCTAGTATTTGTATCGAAAATTAAATCATCAAATTGGATATATTCCACTCAAACAATTTTCGTTCTTTCGTTTTTGAGAAATATTTAAAATAAGGATGGATTGCTATTGTCACAGATTCTGCTGCTTAGATATTTAAAAGGAATGAATTCTTTCAAATATTTCTGCTAAAAATGATTTACTCGACTTGTTTTCCCAATTGTCTCTAAAAAGTAGCAAACTGAGATTGTTCCTTAAGTATGCAAATCAACGTATCGATATCTCACATATTTTTAAATGAGTTCATTTTGATTATTATTGCATCAATTGAATGCAGCAAGTACTGCACTATTTTATACTAATAACACTTTGAATTCAGTTTAACAGGAAAAAAAGTATGAATAAAAATGTACTGTAATAAAAGTAAAATATATGAAATATTTGCTTGTATAATTTTTTAAATCAGTTCTTATATGTTACCTTTATTTCCATAACTAATACTGTAATTAAGATAGTACTATTACTAAATTTATAAATAAACATTATTTTTAAAACTTTGATTTATGGCTATTATTCCAATACATTGGATTTTATGACTGGAAATTTTTTTTGTTATATATTTCCTATCATAGGAATTGTTTTATGTACATTTAATATAATTAATCAAAACTAATAAATTTACGAATTTTTTTTTCAGAAATAATATTTGACAAAATTGTGAAAATCTATATGGAAAATTTATTCTCAACATTATATAAATAAATATATCCCCTTAAAATAACTTCTTCAAAGTGAAATGTATAAAAAATTATATTCAAACACAATTACTGATCGTGACGGAGTTTTCCAACTACTAATTTGTGCGAATGAAAATTGAATAATTAAAATCAGTTTTCTTCAGTAATTTATAAACCTGTTTGTTACAAGCTCCTTAATGAGGTCCAAGGACGAAGCGCGATAAATGAACTGTAATGAATTCCTTCCCAATTAGAAGATAGAGGTGAAAAAATATATAGCATTCTCTCGTTTCCATGTTAATCAAGGGAGTGTTTTAAAGAAAATTTTCTGGTACATTGTCACAAACATCTGAATATTTATATTCAGCTGGAAAAAATGAATCGATTTATTTTGTTTTGATATATTTTTTCTCTTTTACGTAACTCATGCTTCAAAAACACATGACACTTATGAAACATCGTAAATATTAATATAATTATAAATATTTTTAAACTATAACTTCCTCATAAGATGAGAGATAAATATATATTGAGATAAATCTACATGTGGTATGTTTACTCTATCATCTTTGAAATATAATCTAATTTCTTATCTAATATCTTTATAGAAAAAGGAATTCAAGTAAATTAATTTTAATTTTTAAATAAAACTTAGGACAATGTTATCTGAAAAATTGTAATCAAAATTTATTAATTTTTAAACACATTAGCTTTAACATTCTTACTGATTACATCGAATGTTCTCACTTTATGATAACAAAGTTTTACAATTAAATAATATAATTTTAGCTAGCAGTTGTTTTTTTTCTTTTATATTTGTACATTTAGAGCATTAATGCTTTAAACATAGTAATTACTCCCAAATAATAATTTAAATAAAGTTATATTAACCAAATGTTATTTATACTGTTTGCCATCCAAAATACAATACCAAGAATAACAGATTTACCGGATGATCAAGAAATATCAAGAGATGTTGAAACTAAAGATAGAGGGCGCCAGATGTGAAAAAGACAAAAAAACGAGTTGTGGTTAGTTATGTCTGAGAGAGTGAAGAAAGGTGTTGAAAAGCTAACTATGTTATAGAATTTGATATGCATGTGAATTATAATATTTACTCATAGTTAATGTTTGTTGCGTTGTGACATCTTAATGTAAATTAAAGTAATTGATGTCATTCGATTGAATTTATTTGACTTTGTGCAGATTATTCAAACCTAAGAATTCTGAAGTAAGGAAGCGAAAAATGGTGACCACCGTCTGACAGGTAGCGTTTTACGTACTGTACAAAATGTTAAAAAATTAAGTCACCGTGCACATTAGAGTATGCTATGAGTAGTAGAGAAGAATTCGATATTTAAAGAAAATAATACCAAAACACGCCGATAGGAGAATGTCTGGCCTTGCAAACACACAATATGCAAAAAAAGGATACATAATTATCAATGGAAACAGTAAATAACAACACCTCTAATATCAAAAAAGAATTTTTACTTCAACTTATAAATGTGACTTAAGGTGACCATCATTCTGTTGTACCGAAAATTGCATGCGATAAATAATGTATTTGATGGTAGCTCTCAGCTTATCGGCATTTAATCGTTTGACATGGAAGGTTATTTGATCTTTTAAGGAATATCAGGAACATGTGATTGATACACTACGCTTTTTAAGTTTCTCCACAGCCATGAATCGCAGGAATTCAGATCAGGGGACCTCGAAAGCCAAATCATAGGAAATGCTGGATTAAAAATGCTGGTCGAATAGGAAATGCTGGTCGAAAAATGTAGCATAAAATTAGTATATACTGGTACTTTCTGACTAGATATCGGGGATAAAAGGAAGGGTTGCTGGAATTATACTCATTCTTATTTGATGACTTTAACAAATGTTTGGAGCAGTATAGTCTGCACTTTGGCTCTGGCGCCATTAAACTTAACATTCACTCACTCACTAGTCATTCTTCAAGGATTCGTTCGTCGATGGCTTTGATACTACGCGATCTTGCCTTATTAGTCCAGCTGTTTTATCAGCGGGATGAAAATGTCAGTGCTGCTCTTCGTGAATACCGGTTGTTGAAACAGTTTCGTAGAGGGCCGATGACAATATCAAACTTACAAAAAATGGTTGAAAGGCTTAAAACTACAGGTATGTTATGATACGATGAAAGCAACTAGGTCTATAACGGAAAGGTATCAAGCTACAAAAAATTGAAGAAGTTGCAACTGCTGTTACAGATCGTACAATAGCTAATATGCAGGGTACTAGCAGTCCAAGTTCAATATCGCTATAATTGAAATCCCGTTCTCGACGGTGCAGAACATATTGCACAAGATACTGAAATTTTATCCCTACAAGATAGCTTTGAGATTTTAGGTTCGACTGGAGGTGGGCGACGAATGGCCGTAGCGGATATTATGGAGAGACGAAGCATACTTATATGTGCACTGTGATACCAATACATAGAACTGTCGTATTTGGGATCTGTCAGAGGAGTATTCGAGATACAGGATACAAATCCACACTTCGGTCTACAGAACTCCATACAATTGCCGACAGCCACAGTTAGGTGCGGATTAACAGCTACTTTTACCATAGGCCCTTACTTTTATGAAGAAACTTGTCTAATTGGACTAGTGACGTGTGCTATAAATTCTGATAGGTATGCCTATAACATAGAGAACTTTGTGATACTTCAACTGCAGTAAAGAAATTACATCTATTCTACCATTTCCATGCAAGACCGCACATCGGATGTCAGTGTAGGATGTCTTGCATCAACATTTCACAGACGTTAGAGAAATTAGTCCAGCATTTCCTATGATTTGGTTTTCGAGGTCCCCTGATATGAATTCCTGCGATTCATGGCTGTGGAGAACCTTAAAAAGCGTAGTGTATCAAACACATGTTCCTGATATTCCCACCTTAAAAGATCAAATAACCTTCCATGTCAAACGAATAAATGCCGATACGCTGAGAGCTATCATCAAATACATTATTTATCGCATGCAATTTTCGGTACAACAGAATGATGGTCACCTTAAGTCACATTTATAAGTTGAAGTAAAAATTATTTTTTGATATTAGAGGTGTTGTTATTTACTGTTTCTATTGGTAATTATGTATCCTTTTTTCGCATATTGTGTGTTTGCAAGGCCAGATTTCCCCCTATTGGCGTGTTTTGGTACTATTTTTTTGGTTTAAAAATCGAAACCGCGTATACATATACATACATATATATATATATATTTATATTTATATATATATATATATATATATATATATATATATATATATATACAGAGAGAAAGAGAGAGAGAGATTGAAAATGTAGTCTTTTATGAAACCAATAAGAAAGCAGTATTGAGCTTCATATGGCAATAACTCCTTGTACGCAATATAATTGAACGAAAAATGCTTTGGATATATTTTTAGAGTAATGGCAACCCATTCTGTCTCCATATCCATTTGTTTCAAAGTTAAATTTTAGTTACTACTGAAAGCCGGGGTCATCGTTGTCTAATCATTGACTAGACGTGTTCAATGTATGATTGATCGGGAGAACAGATAGGTGAAAACAAATGCGTAATTTGTAAAAAAAATTATAAACATAGTCTTGCAATGTATTGTTGAAATGGACTGGAGGCACGTTTTGAAGATAAGAAGGAAAAACAGACTCCAACCCCTGACAGACATGGCTCTAGCTAAGAGCATACGTAAGGAAAAGAGCATACTTACGGCATGGATTATCTGTTCCCTTCCTCTCTACATCGTGATTGAACCTGAATAAGAGAATTCTGTGTATATGGTGGCATGCCGAAGAACCAATATATTTCAAGCTTTTGAAACATAACAAAAGCTCAATTGGGAGCGACACTGTCAGCAAATGCACCGAACAAATCACAGAAAAAAAAAGAAGCTGATGTTGCTCAATATGAATCACATTATATTGCATCGTGATAATGTTAACTCATGCAAAAAAATTGAATTCTAATTTTGACAGTGCAATCCGGATTATACCGACACATGTGTGAGAGACTTTGTCTACTTCATGGCTTATTTACTTTGTATTCTGACAGGTTTTCTAAAAAGACACGCAGTTCACAGTGTTAGAAAAAAAAAGAAATAGTGTCAGCACGCGAAAATACAGCAAAATGCTTTCCAGATAAATCAGCGAAAATAATTTAAAAGGACGGTTATACACCCACTCAAATATTTAATGCCGATGAAATGGGATTATTCTGGAAGAATCTACTTGAAAGGACGTACTTAGCAAAATCAGAAAAAAATCAGCTGGTGGTCTTAAAGCGGCCAAGGATCGGGTGACATTCTTGTCTTGTGATAATGCATCTGATGATAAAACGTTAAAGCCTCTGTTAATCAAAAATTTCTTAATGACTCGAGCTTTAATTTGATTGTGAATAAAAAGGCATGGATGATGGCTCATCGCTGAACTAATTGGTTCAACAACTATTTTGTTCCGGAAGTCTAGAAACACAGGGAACAAAAATATTTGGAATTAAAAAAGTTTGTTTCCTTTGATAATGCGCCCAGCTACCCAGAGCTGGATCATCCAAATATCCAAAAGCCGTTTTCCCACCTTATTTCTCCTCTTTGATTCATCTACTCTATCAGTGTAACATAGAAGTAATTAAAATGTTCTATATAAAGCAAAAGTATATATAAATATATTTTAGAAGCAGTGGAAGAAAGAAATCTGACTCTTGTTGAAGCATGGCAAAAGTTTACATTTATAGATTGTATTACAAATGCTTCTTTTGCCATCAAATATTTCGCCAATTGAACTTAAATGCTTGTTGGAAAAATGTTTGCTAGAATGCGTCAAATGTGGAAGTTTCATAGTTCAAAAATCAGCTGTGTATTCTGAGATTCTAACTATCAAATGCGAAGGTTTTAACAACATGCAAACGTCTGAAATCTTAGAATTGATGCTAGAAATCCCTTCAAATGAGGAAGATCTGGTAGAATTTATGACAGTTAATAATAAAGAAGTTGATAATGACGAAGGCAAAAATAAAGCTCAGCTATAGATAGCTGATTTAATTCGCAAGGGCTTGAAATTTGCAACAAGTATAGAACAATATTTTTTTTTTACTTTTGATCTAGACATATAGCATTAAAATTTCAAAGTAATCTTAAGCTTTGTGTAGCATGATATCAAGAATTATATAAACAACTTGTGAGAAACAAAAAGAAATAGCTTCCAAAAACAACAAAAAACAAACAGAATAACAACAAAAACAATAAAATGAACCAACAGTGGCCGTTAATAAAGAACGAAATTCTTCACTTGAATCAAAGCCGACACAGTTGTGCTAGATATATCTCACACATCACTGATGATAGCATTTTTGATTCAGTTTGTAATAAACGCGCCCGCTTGTTATCAAGTAGCGATGAATAGGTGTTAGTAATTTTGTATCTAATTTCTATTTGAATTTTTACTTGTCTGAACCTATAGACTGAATTTTCACAGTACACTATTTTTAATTTTTTTTTGTAATAAAAATTAATTATTTTTGTGTCATAAATATGTATTATGGATTTCATTACTACTTTTTTGCTCGGTTTTTTCTCAAGAAATTTAGAGTTTATTAATCGTAAACGATTTTGTAAAGTTGTAGAATTGTTGTACTTCGTTCAG
Source organism: Nephila pilipes (assembly GCA_019974015.1). Taxonomy (NCBI): domain Eukaryota; kingdom Metazoa; phylum Arthropoda; class Arachnida; order Araneae; family Nephilidae; genus Nephila; species Nephila pilipes. The sequence goes on along the minus strand of BMAW01053527.1, from coordinate 293,640 downwards.
TTACGTATTTACTTTACCATTTTGCAAATTGCTATTTTTAGATGATTGATGTTGCACTCTTTTTGATATTTTGATATGCAGATGAGAGTATCTTTTGTATCCCAAACGTTTCAATTCAGCATATAAAAACTATAAATTTTCAAAATGCAAAATTACTTGTAGTAGCAATTTTATAAAAGTTCTATTCCTCATAGGATCTCATTTTGGTATATAACAAAATATAAGAGCCACGTATTTTGGAGACTCTGAATATATTAATCGCTAACTTCAGATAGAGATCTTCTGTCATATTAAAAGGTTTTCACAAGCGACTAATTCCAATAATACCCAAATCTCTCAACGTTTAGGATTCTGATTTTAACTTAAGTTTAGAGGTGTTGATAGAGATGACAGACATGCGTCTGATGGCTGAGAGCAGTATATAAGATTCAAACTTTTATTTTGTAAACTTTACTTGTATTTTCATGATGACTTGTGGTATATTGCCAGTTTAATTACTTTGGGAACTTCGGAACTATAAAGTAAAGATTAGTCAACATAGATCTGATGCAAAACACTATAATAGTGTAAAAATAGTGTCCGGATAGAAAACATTTTAATTCATGAATTTAATACTATTAAAATATTATTAAGTTACCCAACACAAAGAGATATGGTTTGAGGAAGGTTATATGGTTTTATGGTGCTGTTACACCTTAGGACTCAATGCACTATGAACAATAAAAATGTTTCAACATAAAATAAGCAAAATAACCAGTATGTTTATTACAGAGTTCTACGATTAATAATCCTTATAAATTAACTAGAACTTCTCCAGAGGACGTAAAGAAATCGAAAAATAAGTGTCAACTATTAAAGAAAAATGTTTCAATATGAATTTGAAAAGAACTATCTCCATAGGATATATTAAAGCATATGTTCGAGTCTTAATAAAGAGATGCAAAGATTGTGTGAATACTTTTGAATAATGAAGTTATTCAGTTCTCGGATTCATCTGACCAGATATATAGATATCTTTGCCATAAAAGAAAGTGATATGATATTGATGAAAAACTGTACAGGATGTTGCCATTCTTATGAGATATGTTTAATGAATTAATTTTTCATGGTGTGTTTCAAAACACATGGCTCTAATTAAAATATCAGAGTATAAGAGCATGCCAGTACAATAAAAACTAGTGAATCTATTTTTAATACATAATATTTCAGAGTCACAACACCTACAGTGTGTAAATGCAAGAATTACAAAAATATGTTTGATTCATTCCATCAACATGTTGAGCAGGAAACATAGACATCGTTAAGCGATTTATTGAGTTTCTATGAATAAAGGGCAGTATATAT
>BMAW01053527.1:223069-278658 GCA_019974015.1 Nephila pilipes | reverse complement strand
ATATACTTATATATATATAGTCAAAAAGAATAATTCCTATTTTCACTTTAAATGTATCATGATTAAAAGAGATATGCATTTATTAATTATTCCATAATTTTTTTTTCAAAGTACTCTCATTTAAAGGAGAGAAAACTTTGATTTTAAATTAAGGATAGCCCTAAGAAAAGTATTTTTTTAAAAATTAACAAACTTTTATTCTTAAAATTTTAAAATTGATATACTAATACATATTAAAATTTATATCTTGATTTCATTTCTAATAAATGACTTTTTTTACATTCCCAGGTGTTAGAAAAGTTTACTGTCTGTGTTTTTGTACTGAATAAGAGAGAATATTTCAATTAAGGAGTTCTATTACATTTGACAGTAAAACTAAATGGTATTAATTTAATTTAATTGTTTTACTTGAGTAAACAAAAGGCTTGCAGGTGCGCTTGTGCATTTTTGAGTTACATGTGCTACTGACTACCCTGCCAAACCGGTCAGAAAGTTCAGGATACCAAACGTATATTTGACAAATATATCGAGAACATTCCTTCTTTATGCCTTACCACTTTTTCAGGCTATTAATACAATTATTCCAAATATTTTGAGTCATGAATAATATTAATAGCTATATTCATGTTTGCTGTTTTAGAAAAATAATAAATTCTTTGAAAAGAAATTTCCTTTTGGATTTTCTACTAGTTAATTCCTCTCACTTTACAAAGCCCAATACATTATTATAAATTTAGAAACCACAATATTTAAAGTTAAAATGATTCATTGATTCCAATTCTAGATAATTTAAGTTTCCCTTTCATTTTTTTTTTTCAGTAGATTTGACATTTTGTATTGATGCTAGGTATTTAAATTGCATGAATACTGCTAGTATGGTTGTAGATGAATTTAAATTTTAATTATTTATTCAAAAACTCTTAAAATTTAATTTGTCAAGAAGTTATAAACACGAATGAATTGAAATGTATATTTCCATTAAAAGGCTGTATAAAATTGTAATTATATTTTCTCATTCTCAAGGAAAGTTTTTTCATGGCTAATTTTTTTACAACTTTTTACAATGATGAAAATTTTATCTCTTTATCACGGGTGAATATTATTCAACGTCTGACGAAGTGAATTTCCTTCGCAAATAATACTTTTATGATGAGGTAAGTAAGGCGTCTTCAACAAGAACGGAGAACTTACTTCAAGTCAAAATTTAAAGTTTCCTTCCTTTTTTAGATTAAAAGCAATTGCAAACATAATTTAATTTTGAATATCCGTATATTAAAGGTTTTTGCAAGAAAATAGCAATTATAAGCAAACGTAACCATGTTTTAGTAATGAATAATTAATACTGCATTTACATTTGTACGTCATGTATTTAGATACGTCTTGCATAAAATCAACTGGATTTTAACTTTAAAAAAATTATGGAAAATTTATAAAAGTAAAATTCTATACACTAAACATAATTATAAACTCAAAAATTGAATTTAATAAAATTTTTCAATGTAGGAATTTCAGAATTTTGATACAAATATTTTGACAAGATTTATGAGGAAGAATGATTTATTAGAAAGCATTATTTTTACTCTATTGAAAATAACTTATTTCATAATATAGATAACATATACATTATGAATAGAGTAAAATTTCAGAAAAAATGCACCACAGTAATAAAAAAAAATACATTTTCAGAAAAATGCAAGTAAAGATATTTTGCTCGATACCATAACAAACTTGTTCATAATTTTAAAATTTATATTTTAGAGCTTTCTATAGATCATGGTATCATAATTAATTCTTCTATAAAACCAACGAAGCGCCTTCTAATTGTTAACATCAAAATAAAGTTAGATGAATTTTAAAATACCAAGTACCTTAAAAAATTGATAGGGATGAAAAAGAATGCTGAATTTTTTTTTATCTTTTTATAATTTGTAACCATTAATCAGGAATTGAACTTACGATTTCTAAATAATAAATTTCACAACTTCGTTCTTTATTTTCCTTTCTGTTAAATGACTTTCGATATATATATATATATCGAAAAAAAACATAAGTATAGTATATATATATATATATATATATATATATATATGTACATTATTTAATTTATTCATTTTGATTGATTGGTTTCTCACATCATTCCGAGATGCTGCAGAACTTTTGTGAAATATGTGTTTTTCACTATACCGATTTTGAAGGATATGTTATTTTTAAAACCCATATTTTCATTAAAAGCTGAAGAGTTGTCAAGTTTAGTTTAACAGTAGTTGTGGATTCATTCAATTTGTACAAATTTATTTTTTTACTCAGCAATTATCTAAAAGAAATGTAATCCGTAATACGAAGGAGGATTCAATTATCTATTCATTAATCATTTAATGGTTTTTATCAATTATAAATAATTCTATTCGTTAGATTTCTTACCGTATTAAACTGATTTATTAATTACGTTTCTTGAATTGCATTAATTTTTTAATATTTCAGAGTGAAAATATATTAATAGCATCAATTATGCAAACATCATCGCTCCTTCAATCTTTGAAATTCATTTTAATTTCTTACTGCTGCACACTAAACATTATAATGTAGTTTTTTTCTTTAGTATGCTAATTTCTCAGGATTGAAAATTGATAAAATCCTTCAAATGATTATATTTAATTTTTATGGCAGCTTTAGAAAATAAAAATATGAAGATAGATAAAGAATTTAATTTTTCATAGGTGCTTTATCTTAAAATTTATCGAACAAATCCCAAAATTTTATAAAACACAATTTTTTTAGTGTGATCTAGTCATAGTAAGTACATGAAAAGAAAGTTAATACCGAATTAAAGTTAATTAAAAAAATATCAAAACGGCAATGAATTATGAATGAATATATTTTATTATTCTTCCAATAAAATGGTTAACATACTTATTAAAGAGTATATATAAGAATTCCTACCAAAGTCGGCGTTTTACATTTTCCAATAAATTATACAGTTCTAAAGCGAAAATTGCAGGACATTTTATTTATAATTATTTCTATATATTTACTTCCATTTGTTAATTTCTGGCGAGTTCATAGACCATGTTTAATTGGTATATTAATAAAGGAATTTTTTTTTATTTTGTTTGTTACTGATTCTCGAATCTACAACTAATACAAGCAGAACAAAATACGAAGAAATAGAATTACATATGCGTTTCTCCTACAAATAACGATGTTTATTCCATATCTTTCAAAGTTTCTTGATTCTCAGCAAAGAAAAATTAGCCTACTGCTTTCTCTATTCAGATTATGGAGAACACACTTTTGTTAATATGCAGAACTTTTCATAACACAACAAATTAAGTAACACAAATTGAAAGTGACACTCCCATATAACGCTTATAATGAAAATAAATAGCTTTTGAATGGCTTTCCGAAGCATCAGAAGACTTAAGCGTCTGCATTGTAGTCCCAGCTTTAGGAAGCGTGTGATTCAATGGGGAATAATGGATATTTAATGAGAGAATTTGAGTTTACATTTGTTTGGAACTCTGAGGCAAATATACAAAAATAATCGTTACTTGATTTCAATTTTATATCTTGAAAGGTGGGAACTCTTAAAGAAGGTACTGATTTCAGAGTGATACTTAAAATGGTCAGTGCTAAACTCGTTAACTGGATTATTGATACACATTACTAATCAGTATATTATGAGTTCATCGAACCTCAAATATAGAAAAAATGTATATTAATTTCCCGATATTTATCTTTAAATTATTTATCTTTGTTAAGGAAGAAGAAAAAATTCTAATAAATAGAGTCACTGAAGTATTTTTTTTCTGGTTGTTTTATTATCTGTATTCAATCCTTAAAATCACTTAAAATGTTTTGTTGATATTTGAAGCAACAATGCGTAAAGTTGTACTCTTAAATAGCTTGAAACAAACAAAATCCGTATTACTTTTAAGCATTTAAAAAGCATGAAAAAGTGTAAAATATTACTAAATATACAGTAATAATAATTATACTACAATGAAGAACGAATTTCAGAACGGCTAATGTAATACATAATTTATTTCAGCATATATAATCCTTTCATAACACATTGTTGATTACTTCGGTCTTAGTTTGAACCAAAAAAAGTAATTAAATTTTTTGTGATACCAAAGTCAATATGAATCAATTGATTAATATTAAACTGCTTATAATTTTAACTTCTACAAATATTATTATGCCCTCATAGACAATTTGTTTTTTCATAGATTACTTTTTTCATTTGGGATCCTAATGACTTCGTGACTAACGGCTGATTATAAGGTGAAATATTTCCAATCGAGATATCTTGCGAATTAAGTAAGGTAATTTCTTCTTTAGTCTAAAGTTATTACTAAGAGTGACGGTAAAGTTCGGAGAATGAATGTAATACATCTAAATATCATGTGTGTCACTTACTCGTATAGGAGTCGGACTCACAAAATATATCTCTGGTACACCATTAATTTAATAAATTAACCATTATTTATATGCCTCCAAGATTAAATTAAAACATTTTTAGAATTAATATAGCATTAATTAAAAAATAGCAAATAACACGTAATTTTTTATGCATGATAACATTTTTCACCTATAAACATTTATGCATGATAACATTTTTCACCTTTCGAAACTTATCTTGATACTCATTTGTCTTTAATTAATACTGAACAGTGTTGAATAAATCAGTATATATTATAATTCAATAAAACTAACTGTAAGCCTAAACTGAAAATTTCACTGGGTCATTTAAAATTTGTGAATGTAAAAAGAATTCAATAATTTTAATTGGAAGTTCTAAAGATAATAGGATATTCATGAATTACTGGCACTTCACAACTTTTATCATAGTGTTATATATCGTCTAAGATACAGGGGGTGGACAAAAATATGGAAACAATGCATGTTTGAAAAGAAAGATTGATTTTAATGAAATATGTAGGTGGCGCTGGCGTTTTTGACTACTAACGCCACCTATACAACTTCGTAAATGTGCTAAACAGTTCAGTTGTTGTCGGAGTACTGTTATGTGAGGTTGTCATTGCATTATATCAGAGTTAACAGACTTCGAACGTGGGCAAATTGTTGGAGCACGTATGGTAGGTGCTTCCGTAAGCAAGGTAGCCGAGGTGTTTAGTGTTTCAAGAGGTACTGTATCGAAGATTTATTCCGCATATTTGAAAAGCGGAAAAACATCATCTGCTAAATCACAGTGTGGACGAAACTGTGTGCTGAGTGATCGTGACAGACGATCATTAAGGGCAATTGTGACGAAAAATAAGAAGACCACAGCTGCAAAAGTTACTGCTGAAATGAATGTTGTGTTACAGAACCCTGTGAGTACCAAAACAATTAGAAGGGAGCTTCATAAACAGGGAATTTCTGGCCGTGCTGCAATTGAGAAGCCACTCATCAGTGATGCTAATGCCCGTAACAGGAAAAGGTGGTGTTTAAGTCATAAAGCCTGGACTATAGGGCAGTGGAAGCGTGTAATATGGTCTGACGAGGCTTCTTTCACATTGTTTCCCACTTCTGGCCGAGTTTACGTCTGGAGAACGCCATCTCAAGCCTATAATACAGACTGCTTGTTGCCAAGAGTGAAACATGGCGGGGGTTCTGTTATGGTTTGTGCAGCCATATCGTGGTTCTCTGCTGGCCCCATGATAACTGTGTCAGGGCACATGACTGCCAAGACTTATGTGAACATTTTGGCAGATCAAGTTCATCCCATGGTACAAACTTTGTTCCCCGATGGTGATGGTGTCTTCCAAGACGACAAAGCCCCTGTTCACACAGCTCACATTGTCCAGGACTGGTTTTCTGAGCACGAGGAGGATTTGTCCCATCTCCCCTGGCCACCACAGTCACCAGACCTGAATATTATCGAACCTTTGTGGTCTACATTGGAACGGAAAGTGCGTTCTCGTTATCCACCGCCAACATCGTTATCTGAACTTGCCACCGTTTTGCAGGAAGAATGGTATAATATTCCCTTGGCACACATACAGGAACTGTATTTATCCATTCCGAGAAGACTGCAAGCTGTTTTGGATGCCAACGGGTTTCCTACACCATATTAAGCAAAGAAACATGTTTTTTAAAAGGTGTTTCCATATTTTTGTCCAACCCCTGTATATAATAACCTATTTTAAGGAAATTCAAAAAGAATTTCATTTTATTATTAAATTTATTGTAAATTATATGAATTCTTGTTGAACCTATAATATGAAATAAATTAAATTTCTACTAAGAAAATAAATTACAAAAATCAAAATTGTGTATTGATTTTCATTATTTTACCATTACGATACATGATCAGAGGAAAAGAAGGAGTTTATTTAAATTCCTATTAATTTGAAAGAAGAAAGCAGATATATTTATTTTAATTTTGTTTGGAAATTATTGCTTACGATTATTTGACATTTTTATTCAGTTTCCTGCTCGTTCTTCAAGCTATTAAAACACTTCAATATATATTTAGATTTATCTAATGCCACTACACTGTTTAATTGCTATTAATTTAAATTTCATTCAAAAACATTAAATAATATTTAAAATATTTGAAAATGTTAAACAAAATTCTCAGTCCAGGTTAGTGAAAGGGATGGAGTTACAATTATTAATTATCATATTGCTGTTTTAAAAATTTTTAATTCTTCCATTGGCAATCCGGAATAATAGTAACAGGAGAATCTCCAAACACTACCTCTAACAACTTCTTATGAATTTACAGAAAACAAATGCATATAGTTCATGGTTTTAATTCAGTAATTGATTTCATTACGTTGGAGAAACTATACGTATACTCTTCTACTGGTCTTTTCAAAATGTTTATAATACCCCGGTTTTATATCGTTTACTTGGTTGAGACAATATTAATCGCTATTTGAAATACCCATGAATTAGCAGTCAAATAAATAGAAACTCATTCAGTGATGATAACAAAGTTATTTTATTCAGATCTATGAATAAAGAAAGTCAATCCTTAGCCAGCACTACAATTGTGAATATTCCATATACACTTAAAAATCCAACGTTTAATGTAATACCTAAGAACTCATATAATTGAACCTATCTGGTTCTATTCTGTAGTTGATTTATTAATAAGGGTCCGATTCAATGACCTTATATGGATCTTTCCTAGATATGTTCTGACTTCTCACACTTAGGAATACGACCACTAATTCATCATTTAAAGCTTTAATTCACGCTTTCTTTCATTAAATAACTTCCGTATTAGTTTCTTGGCTGCTTATAAATACAATTTATCAATCTTATTCGTGACACTTTATAATACAAATATAATCTGCGTAAGTTCCGTTTTTCTATTGGGAGAGATTTTCAGTTCAAACAATATCATAATAAAGTCCTAAAATAGAGCAAGTTATGTGGTTTATTTATAAATGTAATATTATTCGTCTTCTTTACCAAGTAATGACATATACTAAGCCCCATTCGCTCATATTCCAAAAGAGTTGAAAAAATAAGACTCAATCTTTCTGGAGTAGTATTTTTTAAACATGTATTTACTTATTTATATTATTTTCCTATTGTAAATGATCAATTTAATTCCATGTAATTAAAAAGTGAGAATGAAGATAATTTATGTTTCTGAAAACGCAATAAGTTTCGAATCCGTGATACATCTTTTTTAAATAGAACGAGCCATCTACAGATCACTTGAATTTGCTAGAAATTCGTTTATCCGGATTTTTATCCTTTTCATTTTTCGGATACCAAACTGACTAGTTCCGATCATCTATACCTTTCAAAATGGTCGCAGTAGTCAAGTGGTCATGATTGCGATATCCAGGAGGGCATTGTCTCTATCAAGTCACCGGTTTGAGTCTTGAAATTACAAAAGACTTCTTGTAATGCATGTTTTATCTTTCGACACTCATGGTACACCCGGTTGGATAAAATGAAAATTAGGAAAAGGAAATGCCAGCTCAAGTGTTATGCTCCGTACTTGATTGAGATTCAACACTATGAGGTAGTTCACTAATAAAACTCATATTGGTTAACTTTAATATACTGCTATATTAATTCGATGTTAATTTATAATCTTTAAGCATAGCTTACAAAAGATTGAAAATTGACAGATCTCTGTTAAAAATAAGTATTATTACATGACTTTGTACTGTAGCTTCGAGACTGTAAATTATTTAATTTTTAAAATGGCAGTGTTTTGTGTGTTTTACAAGCCATATTACAAAAGAATTGCTTTTTCTAATTTAGGATGAAACATCTACCTTTTTCCAGCCTTTCGAGAAAGATAATTTAAATTTTTTGAAACAAACATAAATTATCTCTATATATGACAAAATCTGTTTGAAAGGAAATTTCATGAAAATGACTGCTTAAATGTAAATTTATATAAAATGTAAATAAAAAAACTACCTATTATTGAGCAAAATTTGTTTATAAAATTAAAACTTCATTCAGCTATTTTTCTTCAAAAAATCAACCATATGTGGTTGTTAGCAGTAAAACATAATAAATTTCAAATAATAATTAACTTTTATTCTTAAATTTAATAACATATGCCTAATATTAATATTATTATAACATTTTATTACTATTACTTATAACAGGACTGAACCCTATTTAAGTTGTATTAAGCATCTTGATTTTCTCTGTCTTCATTCTAAGAACACCTTTTTGTAAAAATTTACAAAAAAATTAAAATATTCTCTTTCATGAAAATAACATTTTTAATGCTTTATTTATCGCTTAGTTTTAAATGAACAAATTGACTTGCATTTTATGATGGGAATTGCAAGAAAAAAAATTAACGAAAAAAGTATTGAAACAGATTTAATTGAAATTTGTAGGAAAAATAAATAACACATAAAGCTTAATTATGCATATAATTCAACATAATCTTAAAGATTCTTTGTATTACTGTGTCAAAGAATATTTATTTTAAACACAATAAGTATACAAATTTAATATGACTTTTTAAAATTTGTGTGATTAATTAAGTAGATGTGTTACAGATATGTCTTTTCTAGATAGTATTACTTAATTGTTTAGCTGAAAATTTTACTTATCTATTGATAGCTTGGTAAAAATAAAATGTTTGTTTCTAATTTATTACGAATGAAATGGGGAATATGACAAAATGAATTATAATGAAGCCTGAATTAAAACTTTTAAATATACTAAAAGGAAAATTATTGTGAAAAAATGTATATTTTTACTTTCATGTATTACATTTTATCTTATAATTGATATCTTACAAAAAAGAGACATTTGAAGTAGAAAAATATAATTTCAAGTCAATGACTTATTTGTTCTCCTATATTTAGACAATGATAAGAATTTTCTTTTTATTATAAATGATAATTTGATTTTAAACTAAAGTACTTGATTGTTTCCATATTACTAATTTTATTAGATTGTTTATTAATTAATTATTTTATTATTATGCAGATAATAATCCATCTTTAATCCTTTTTAAGAAGCAATTTTATACAATTTTTTATCATAAAGCAAATTATACACTGTGTACTTTGTAAAATTAGACTTTCTCTTTTGATATTTCTGACTCGCCTTTAATTATCATAAGTTTATTTCATAAAATTACAAATTGTTTTCAAGGTGAATATTATCGCTCTCAATATTTCCTTTTCTGCTTTATATTAATTTTATGACTAATATTTTTGAAAATATTTTTTTTTATTTTATTCAAAAATAAAAAAATAACTTAAATGTTAATGGTTTTTCCAAGTAATTAGCAAAATTTTAAACGAGTGTTTTCTTATAATAAAATATCATGATCTATTTATGTATCATAATTTTGTTAAGATAAACGACATTTCTCGTATGAATATATTCAATTATTTATTAGTATTAGAAGTATTATTTTTAGAGTAATTTTTCTGTATTCGAGATATCGAATGTAATTTTTGTTTGGTGTTCGTTAAATTCCTTGAAACAAATAAAAATCTTTTTAACCATGAGAGTTGCATTTAGTTTCTAATCATAGCAAGCATTTAAGGATTAAAATTTCAATATCTCTTGAAAGAATTTATTTTGATTTACAGTAATGTTAACTATGTCTTAACATTCTCAACAAGTGTATGGTAAAATTTTGTGGAATGTTGGGGAGACATAACCAAAGACGATCTGATTACTTATTTCAGTTATAAAACTTTTCATTACTTGTCCTACATTTTATTTAATTAGGTCTAAAAGGTTTTTCAATTATTTTGTAGTGTAATTATTATGAGAGAAGTACAGATTATGAAAATAATAGTGTTAAGATTACTTCCTGTGTTCCTGTTTGAAAGTTAAGGAATTGGACATCTGAAACGTATTGTATATATCACACCATAGCTCCACAATTTCAGATCGACAGCTTAATAAGAAGCCTTGTAAAGAACTTTAACATTTGGAATAAACAACCTTACGATTCGATGAATAGTTTTAAGCTCCCTATCTTGAAAATAATGAACACGAATTTCTTGCGGTATTTTAAAAATGAGAAAGACAGTTTCAAAATCCAAAGATAACACACGATAATATTTATTTAAAAAAATAATTACATTTGAAACTTTGCAGATCATTTTCAACATACATCATCACGATTCAGCTAAAGTTTGAGGTAAAAAGGCCACTATTTTATGAGTAAAATCTTTGAAAATTGTACAAGGAGAAAATAGGCTATATAATATTTGTCTAAAGATTTTGGTCTGAACAGTGTATTAATTTAAATTTCTAAGATTATTACCTTAGCCAGAACAATTTTATCGATTATTTTAAATTTTATGTATTTTGCTTTTATGAAGAGTTATTCTAGAATTTTTTACCATATCTTAAAGTTAATTTAGCTTACAATTTTATACATATACATACGCACACTCACGCACACACACACAAAACTTGCCCATGGAATTCTAGTTATAATATGATTTTTTATTCTTACTTTGATTAAAAGCATGAAATTTATCATAATAATTCAGGAAAATGATGTTCAAATGTAAACAGAGAACAACATAAATCAATATGTATGCCCCAATTTCTTCCTTTCAAAACGTATTTACGAATTTATTTTATTTTTTGTATAAACAGAAATGTTTTTTGTAGAAATAACTAACTATAATCGAATATTAGAAAATTGAATTTCGAAGTATGCTGCAATTAATTTTTTTTTCTTCTATGTTATCATTTTTCAAATAAAACAACGTTAGTAATGTAATAGAGATTAAAGGCGAAAAACTAACTCAGCAAAGATAGTAAAGCTTTATTACCTTATTTTTATACATACATATGCAGCGAAACAAAAAACGTAAAGAATGCATATACCTTTAATGAACTCAATACCAAAAAAGAAAAGAAAATATAAAACAAAATCTTGTATTTGATTTTTTTTCTTAGGATAGTTGAACGTATTTTGGTAAAAACCTTTCTTATAACTTAATTCTTTCACAAGAAATTCCATACTTTTGAAAATGCCTGGAGCATAGAAACAATCTGAAATCGGAAATGGAACGGGGAATGATTTAGGCTGGAGAGAAGATTTGTTCCAACAATTTCTGTAAATAGAAAACTTGATCGGAAATACCGAGCGAACTGAAGGCTTTAGTTATCTTGTTTCTAAAAGCCCTCTCCTTCCTTTGCCCCCTACCATTGTTTTCTTCTACAAAAATAACCACGCATCAGTATTCATGAATAAATGCAAATTTTCCTTCAAAATGCGATTTGGAGATAGTATTTTTATGCACACATTTCTTAATGTTGCCAAAAAGAAATTCTTCCAAGTATTTCAAAAAATCGTAAAGAAAGTATTTCGAGCATAATTTCATAATCTAGTATATAGGCTTGTGAATGGGTTCCTGCGTTTTATTAAACTTTTAAACCTAATGTTTTACAGTCCACTTGGAAAGTATGCGCATATTTTGAAAATGTACGTATGTGTTTTGAAACATCTGCAACTGCTCAAAACGTTTAATATGATATACAATCAAGCGTAGATAAAAGCTGAGAATAAAAAGAAGTTTTATTTTTTAGATATTCTTTTTCTCATCCTTCTTTAAAATATTTTTAATAGTTATAATATATTTCGTAGATTTTCTTCAAGCAAAGAAAATATTTCTACCGACTAAATACTTTCAGAGGTGTAAGGTAAACAATTCATCAAAGTATAAAATTCTAGTTAACTTTCTTTGTTAAAAAAAGAAATGCTCTCACAATCTCCCTCTCAAACGATTGTGTTATCTATGATGTTGGTGAATTATTGGAGCTTTAGTCACCACTATTTTCAATCCCTGCAAAGCTGTGGATTTGAGACAGAGTTCTGTAACACTTTCACTAAATTAAAAAAAAAATAAATGAATGAAATATAATAGAAAAAAAAATCAAAATATTATATGATAAATAAATTAAATCATAGTACATGTTATTTATCAAAACATTGCAAACTCCATATCTTGTATTTTTTCCTAGGTATCTTTCATTGCGCTCTTCCTTGATTAATAATATTACTTCTTATCACCAATCATAAATGACATAATATCGTTAATCATACAGAGTCCAACAGTCGCTTGATTTTTAACAGTTTATTTTTATCAATACTATATATATATATATATAGAACTTCATAAGATATTCAAGAATGAAATGAAATATTCCAATTTTTGTGATGAAAAATATTGCCATATATTATGTTTTCATAAAGTGTATTCAAATTAGTTCACACAGAAATATACATAATGTATTTCACTACGGATATTGTACTTGAACTGCCTGTGGCAGTTATAGAGTTCATAATAGGATTATATAGAATATCTATGATGGTATTTGTATATATACCTCTGCGTGACTCCATACAAACAATTCAGGGGAAACTCCTCTAAATTCAAACACGACCCTTATTGCATTGATATAGTCTATATAAGACAGGTGTTTATTCTTATCAATACAGTCTGACAAAATTTGTTAAAAAATATAACATTTATAAATTACTATATATATAAAATATTGCATTTTACATGTTAAAATAGTGGACGAATCTCTAAAATGCATTTTTCGCTCTAATAACTGAAATTGTTTCTTATAAGTATTGTGTAGTTTGTATTGAGTATTATTACAACTCAAATTTTATATGTATGGTTATTTAATTAAGTGTTTCGTTGCTATCTAATGCAAGACTAACATATAATTTGTTGTGTATTATGTTTCCTGTTTCTTAAAAAGCTTTGTTCATGTCAATATATGAACTGATTGGTAAAATATCATACAATCTAACAAATAATTGGGTTTTTTTTTGTCATTATTTTATTCCTTAAGTAAATATATTAATTACACACGTGTGCAAATCAATATAAAATGACACAAACTTTTACGAATTTACTTTGGAATAAGTTGCGCTTTGCTATTAATTTCTGACATTAAAAATAAATCAAGCGTGTGATACCCTTTTACATATTTTTTTAACTATTAAATAATTATAATTACAGAAATAATCCCTGCTTCATGGAACAGTTCCTCATAAGCAAAGTTGTAAATATTAAGGAACAGAAGAACTAGATCTAACTTTTTGTCCTAACTCCTGACTACATTCTCACTATAGACTATTGAATATTGGTCTGTGTAATTTTATTTAGAGATTAATAGCGCCGAATGTTTCCTAAAATTAATACTTGAAACTCTACACTGCTATACAGTGGACTAAAACTCCTATTTGCTTTCTAGATTTTCGGGTCAATGCGAGTTAATGAAAAGAATGTTAAATTGACAGTGATATACATCTTATTGCTCAATCTAGATTCTTCATATACAGTTGATGTATTAAATAATGTTTTATATATTTCTCCTAGCAATATATATATATATATATATATATATATATATATATAGGGATAATTTCATTTCTTCCCTCCCCAGAGTTGCCTCCTCAATTATATCCTGCAAAATTTACACATGATTCATTTCGACTGCAACATTGTTAAGCGTTGAATATATACCAGATGTACAATTATCCATGAAACATTAAATTATGGCAGGCGTGTATTAGTTGCATTAGAAAACAATTAAAAATGCTTTTCCGTAACGTTACAATGATTCATTCATATCATTTAATCATTTATCAGAACTCCACAGTCTGTCAAATTCCACTTCCTATCGAAACAGACTGAAGCAATGAAATGTTACGAGCTTTAAGTTAAATAGTTGCTGATAAGGGATTATATCGATTTTCTTAGCCCCCTTTCAGAAATTTCTCACCGAAGTCCGGCGTTTACCACGTCGTTTATCGCAAATCCTTCCCAAATGAATAAAGATTCCTTCCAACGTAACCACCCAATGCTTAGAAAGTGGAGTCAAATCCAGAACTGATTTATGCAAGAGTAATGATATACGCAAACCAAAAGCCTTTCACCATGTTCGGTCTGTGGATCTAGTTAAAATTCCTATGCCGTGGCCGTTGGGCGTTTAACTGTTAATACTTAAAACGATCTCCATACTCAGAATTCTCATGTTTGTAGTGTTATCCTGGAACCCTCCTTCCCTTTTGAGGGGTTGCGCACTGGATGGCAAGATTTGAAAGAGAATGAATGAGAAGGCCGTATGTTTTGAAATTTACATTTGGAATATAATTTAGCAGAGAATGTATTTCGAAATAATTTTGTGTAAGGTAGAAATCTGGTGTTAATCAAAATATAAATTACTCCTTCTATACTTATATGTAGTTAAATATATTATGCCTTATATACTATCTTAACTTCTCTTTCTTCTTACAGTTGTAAAAAAATACCTGAAGCAGGAAATACAAAATGCATATATATACAATTTCTAATAATTATCAAAGAAAAATCAGTACAACTGAAGTGAAATCTTTGTCATGAAAAGGATTAATATTAGAAAAATTGAGTTATATTATTACGTTATTCCATGTAATATTAAGTTATGGTATTAATCAAAATATATATTACCAGTTCTTTACTTTTATATAAATAAATGCACATTATATACTTTTATATTCTAACACTGGCTTCTTTTTATCCTTCTTACTGAAAAAAAAATTTCTTCTAAAGCCAAAAATTCAGATGGCACAAATAAATAGTTTTCTGAACATTATCAAAGAAATCAGTAAAGTTTTTGCTATGTCTTTGTTACGAAAACAATTGACACAGAAAGGAAGGAATAACATTTTATTAGGATGTTTCATTTTCAAAATATTACAAATTTTATTCTTTCTGAAGACAAATTGTTTATTTATTTTCCCTTTTTGAGACGCATTTATTTCAATATTTTTGTTAGATATATTCATGAGTGGTTATTTATTTAATGGAAATATATTGAGATATCTCATTATTAAATTCAATACACTTTGTTACTTAGAAAATAAATCTACTGAGCTAATGATATCATCTTATTTTATTAGAATGGAAAACATTTATTAGTCTCCTGTTTTAACTGTTAATTCAATTAATTGAAAGTGGGGCTATTTACTGAAATTCATAAATGATTTTTAACATTTTTTAGCTTTCTCTCGGCACATATTCAAATTTAGTATAATTTTTTTTTATATTATAAATATGCAATAATTTTAATTTTGGCAACAAATTATTTCCTAAGAAATTATTTTGAAAGAGTTAGATATATTTCATTAATATAATTACATTTATTGCATTAATTTCACATACTAACATCATATTTAAAAGGAGAAATTCAAATCGTTGCATATAGAAAAAAAATTTACTAGTTTTAATTTAATATTTATTTTATTTTATTCATAATTTAATTATTTTTGAAAAATTCTTTTATAAGATTTCAAACACAAGAAAGGGATTTACATAATATTTTAAGGCATTAATAAATAATCATTTCCGTATTTTTACATGTTGATTCTAGGGACTTAATAATTTTTTTTACCAATATAACGAATATTATACATCTATGTAGCTTAAAAAATGAAGTTCATAATTATTGCTGTTCTTTTATTGAAACATAACAAATGAGTCATAGATGTTAAACTGAAACATTATTACAGTAGTAACCAACCCATTACACACGAAAATACTTTTTTTTTCAATATATTGTTATTAAAGATATAGTTGAGCCGTTTGAGAAAACTGAATCAGCCTCGTTTTATTCTAATATATAAAAAGAATATTTATATAAATATATGAGAAAGATATCAAGGATGACAGTTAGAATATCCGAAAAAGCCTCAAAAGAATTGGTACGTAAAATAAGTTTCCAACAAAGTAAAAATAGAAAACATGGGAAAGATCTTAGGACTGTCTGAAAAGGCAATATAAAGTTACAAAGTAAATACAAACCTATATAGAAGTCGGAAGAAAACTTATACCAATATTTCGCCATTCAAGAAATGAGGATAAATTTGTAATTTATTTGATCGTTTTAGTATTACATTAATAGTTTATTTCAGATAATAGTAATGCCTTTCAAACTTTAAAACTAGAGCAGATTCTTCGAAGCAAAAATGAAAAAGAGGTGTATATTTTCTCATTTATTTTAATCAAAGGAAGTCTAACTTCCGTCTTTAAAATAAACTGAACATTTAATAAAAAAAGGGAAAGAAATTCTGAAGATTTTACCACAGATTTTTTGAAGACAAAAACGAAATTATGAAAAAAATCCCATAAAGAATCAACACGTCTAAAAAAGACGTATCAAAAGATAACATTCCCAAAAATTAGGTTAAACTTTATTTATGGTGCGTAGATTGAATAAGAAAAGTTCCCTATTAGATACGTATGATACTTGAGGACATTTTTTAAACAACTGAATATCACTGCTATAAAGGTATGATTCGATGTAAATGTGTCCTTTCAAAAAGTTAAATGAATATTTGGAATACAAAAATACAAATTACCTTTTTACAGTTACAGTTAATAATATTCAATAATATTTTATCTAATTTTATCAAGTATTTATCAGTTTAAAATATTCTTATATATATATATATATATATAATATAGCCAGCTCCATGTTGTTCCATTAAAATATTGCCTAATGAATTGAAATGAAGGATTGACAAATTGTTTTTTATTACACTAAGATTTCTTTAAGATATTAATAGTGGAAATTTTTCATGTGTTTGATTTCGAATTTATTTATCACGTGAGTAATTTGAACTTTAAGTATAATAGAAACAGCAAATGATGTGATGAAGATGTATATTAAATGATGAATTGATGTTAAATTTCGATATTGTTTGATATAAAATTTAGCTATTTAGACGATTATAAAAGTAAAACTAAATAACATTTGAACAACTGATTATTCTAAATGCGCACATTCGTTAAAAATAAAATATTTAAATTGGATTTCAGCAAAATATTTTTTTTCATTCTAGTGTATTGTAATTTTTACAAAATAAAAAGTAGTCTAATTACGATTATTTTTATTGATAAATACGCAATATACTTTATTTCAAAATTCTATAATTGTATTTTTACTAAGAGCGCTGAGTGAGAGAGTGAGTGAATGTAAAGTCCATTGGCTTAAGAGCCAGATATGGCTATGCTGTTCCAAACAAGATTAAACTGTGGTCTAGACGTGAAGTTGAAAAAAAGATAAAAAGTGGTTGACAAGAAGGAGGGTCGAAAATATAGAAGGATCGCTAGGGTAACCCGGGAGTGCGTCACCCGTGTTTACCAAAGACAGTAAACCCCATGGGAAAGAAAAAGATCACTAAGGTGCCTCGCGGTCATGATTCCCGTACTTACCTGAAGAAGGCAAGTCCCTGAGGTCCCTTTATATAATCCTCAGACGCTGGGTACTCATTTTAGTCGCCTCTTACGACATGCATGAGCTACAGTGGGACTATTCTGTCATTCCCGGTCACCACACGGGTCACTAAGAGCGCTATTTAGTATTTTTATTATTATTTATACTCTCAGTGTTTTGAGCGAAATGTTTTATTTAAATAAAAGAAAATAAAACAATATTGTAAGCCAAATTTTTAACAAACACCACCCATATACACTTAAATCATTATCAATTAACTCTATTTATGAGCTGTTCAATATATTTATATTTATCCTAGTATTGAAAAACTTGTTTAACTGCAGAAAGCATTCTAAATTATGAGATAAATGACAGAAAAGTAACTTTTATCAGGAAATAAATAAGAATATTATTATTACCAATATTCTCTTAGAGCTTTATTTCAAGGTTGAATAAGATTTTTTTTTTTTTAAAAAAAAGGCCAAAAATAATTTAATAGTTATAAGAAAACTTAGAAATATTGTTAGTTTTTATTTTTGCTTTCATATTTATGGTAATTTTTGAGTGTGTTAAAATAGCATCATTGAAATACAAAAAATAACCGTTTAGCTCGTTTAAATTTCAGCATCTAATCATAAATTTACAGTTCTAAATAAAGATCCTGAAAACATTTTTGTGCATTTTATCGACATTTGTAATAGAAACACGTAGGTAATTACGAAGCATTCTTCACAGCCTAAACACAATTTAAAAAGAAAATTAACCGTAAATTTATATTGTCCTTTTTAATCTTTTCATTTCATTTTCTCCGTTTTATACATTTTAGGTATTCAAAACTAGTAAAGTTAATAAACGTTTTCTAATTTAGTTAAGTTACTACTGAACTTCTTTTCTCTCTTTTGAACAGCATTATAAAATTTTACTCAATGCAAGAGAAATCACTAATTATCAGCAGCAAATTATGTTATTAATTTTGCTAAGCTACCGCAACTTCATGGCTCACTGATTTTCCTCAACGCGACCCTGTACCAGTACGCACGTAATAATCCGAAAATGGACTGCTAAAACTGCTGAGACTGCTTGGCATTGCGGTACTTATCACATGCACCAAAGTATGAGTCCGTCGTGAATTGGAATTCAGAATGCATAGCAGTAAATATTCCACAAAAATGGGTTTGGGGAAGTAGAAAGGCTTTGGCAGTCTCCCAAGCCTTGCGCTTTAGGTATGATTTGTAGCTACACTGGCGTAAAATAAGACGGGGTGATTTCTTTGCTTTTCGAGATCCTGTTTTATCACTGTATTAAGGTATCAGATAAACAGAATTCAGATTTTTTTTTCGGAAGCTTTAAATCAGTTGGATTGTAAACAAACTTTTCAATCGATTGCTTACGTCTACTAAAGAAATAGTTCTGTTACTTCTGTTCTACTTTATTTTGGATTTCAACAAAAGTGCCGATTTAGCTTATAAAAATGTGGCTTTCGATATATCAGTTTTATTTCATATGTTTTGTTTTATTTCGAAATTTCTGTATTACTCCAATATTTTTGAGGTTAGATAAAGGTCAAATTATACAATTTTTTTACTATAACGAAGAAAATTAATTTTTAAATTATAACTTTTTTACTTTAAAAAATAATTATTTTAAATCTGATATTTTTTGCTTTCAAATTTCCAAATTTAATATAAAGTTAAATAAAGATCAAATTTCATCGATATCCTGAAAAAAACGATACTAATTTCTTACTTAACTTTCCATACTTTCTGTTTTATTTAAACCAGTTTTATTAAAGGAAAATTATATTATCACTTTATGTAAGCTACGATTTACCTACTTTTAATTAAAGATAATGAACTCATATATTACTCGTTCTATATTGTATTTCTAATAATATAAAAATGGAGAATAATGTGCGTCATAATTGTCCGAAAACATTTTGAGACAAACATATATATCCTCGAATTAAACATTTCACATTTTTGATTATAGTGGAAATGAAATGCAATGTAAGAAATTCTATAAGAACTTGATATAATTTTAAAATGCTTACTTTATTTAATATTATACGATTTGTATTAAAATGTGTGTTATCTTACAAAACAGGAAATTTGAATACTTTCAAGTATATTAAGTGCATATCTAACCAATTTTACCTTTTTTTATCCACTAAACCTTGGAATCCAGGCAGATTTTCAAGAATAAGAGTTTAAACCGGTTCTAAAAATTAGATGAAATTTTATATGTAAAAACCTGGCCCATCCATACAAAACATGCACTTTAAAATATTTATATTAAAAAGTTAAAATGCTGTTGTTATAACTTTTGTATAAATGGATTTGATTTGTTGGGAAAAGCTTAAATATTATTTTTTTTCCTATACCAATTATGAAACTTTAGGCTTATAGTGAGAGAGCGCATCAATCATACGTAAAGAGGATCTAATGAATCGTAAATGTGTAAAGTAGAAATACGAAGTCTCAATGCTCTTACGCTTATATCAGATGTACCTTCAAGAAAGCAAATCAAATTTATAACGATATGAAACAATACACGTTTACAAAAACAACACATATTTTGAGATTTGTATCTTTCCACGAAATGAATGGCCTGGATATACTCAGTGAATTTTAATTATGAATAAACTTATTTAACAAAAAAAAAATCATTTAGTGAGTTTTAAAATAGAAGACAAAATTAATTACCGGTAGTCCTAAATATATAGGAGACAAACGACAATCCACACCAACGAAGTACGAACGTTTATTTTCTTCTTGAGTAATTATCGAGTGAATCTTCACTCTCTCTAAAAACGAATTGGACAGAGGCAGAAAAAGGTCGTAAGCAATGAAGAAGACACATAATAAAAGTGCTAAAAATTGCCCCTTCACAAAATATTCACAATTTTAACACACAATCACTTAAAATTTTAGTTCAACTTATAAAACAAAATATTATTCGGAAATTTTTAATTCATATTTACAAAGATGAGTGATGAAAAGTAAACACCTGTAACGTTGGCTTTTCCTATACCGTCCCACAAATAGCAACTGAGTATACTCTCTGATTTTATATTTGAATATCCAACGCCTTTACAACCAAATTAAACTTGGTTACGCAAATTATATTAAAATTAGAAGTTTAGTGAATGGATTTAATGTGATTGAAACCTTAAACTACTTCATATTTCTCCTTTCTTATAATTTTCCTCTTAGAGTGGTTCTCTGATTCAGTAGAGGGATAATTTAAGAGTATTTTATAAGTAGAACATTCAAAAATTTAATTGAAAATTTCGTAATCAAGTGCCATGAAATAGGTAAAGTCATTTACAATTGATTTTTTTAAAACATGAGGTGTTTTAGAGTGAACTGGTACTGGTAGTATTTCTACAAAAAAAAATTCATTTTATCCACTATGCTGATATTTTGAACATTAGGGAAGGAGATTATTTTCTACTCAGTGAATTTAATTTAACTCTCACAATATTTAACAATCGCATAATATTTGTAAAACTAGCATAAGACATTGGAGGTAATTTTTTTTTAAAAAAATTCAATTTTATTATATTTAACATTTAAAATTGTAATCATACTCAATGTATAGAGTACAATAAATGGACTAAATTTTAGAGCTATTTATTTGGTATATGTTGTATAAAATGTACCTAAAAATAAGTGCACGACTTACAAATAATAAGCACAGTTACGATTATTATTTGCTCTTACATAATTACTTATGTTTATATAAATGGGATTAACATTTCAAAACCAGATAAACAAATATACATATATCAGAGTGTTTAAAATATTTTTTCATTTCTTTTGATTAAAGAGTGCGAGAGTAAGTTAACTTGAAATTCGAAAAAATCATTTTTCATTGTCGCAGTCATGTTTAAAAATGCATATAAGAGTGACGGAGAAATGATTATAAGAAAGGATTTGAGAGAGAAGTTAAAAGGGATTAATAGTATGTAGACGTATTTGACGTGTATAAACCTACACAAATTGTTATCTAACAAAATTGCAGAATTTCTCGGAGTCAGTTGAAACTAAAGAAATTGTGCTCGAATCCCTAAACGTCACAAGAGAACGTAATCGACCCAGGTATGCTGGTAGGACTTATCTTAAATATTGTTGTCATAGTTGATAAAAACGTATTTTTAAAGAGAACAGAGTGTATCCAGAATTTAAGAAATATCAATAAACTGAACTTAGTAGCTGACTATTTTCCTCTTTCTCTGATGATGTAATTTAGTAACTCTATTATTATATTTATAATGGAAAGTGAAATGAACGATAATAAGTAGACGTTACAGATTATTTTTTTTTTATCATCTTAAGACTTGATTTGATTTAAAATACTGCTATTATTTTGAATAAATATTGTAAAAGTTATTACTTTCATAAAAAGTGAAATATATATTACGTATGGAGTCGTATAAAAGTAATAAGATTTTTTTTAAAAAAAAAAACTCAAAGTGGTAAACTTTTACAATGAATCGAATTCTTAATAACACGTCAGAAAAACGAGAAACAGTACACAGTATTTAAATAACAAAATACGCCTTAAGAAACAACAATCTTAGAAATTCAACAAAAAAAGTTGCAATTGATGTATGACGTTTGATGAATCATTTATTAACGTCGTACTGAGAAGCAATACGAGGTCTTGAGAATGGTCCTCATAATTTTAAGCCTCAGTTTACCGAAGAGGACGACAGCTGAGCGAGTACCTTTAACTATAAGCTTTCACGACACGACAAAGGAAGGATTTGGGACCTCGACCAGATTTAAAGTGCATTGGCCTCGCTAAATGTCACGTGTTAAGTGGCATCAGGGCTAGAAACCACGATTTGAACCCAACCGCGGCAGTGAGTGTGTGACCATGACCACTAGCCTGTCGTGGGCCCAGTTGATAAAGAACAAAAATATAATTTATTTTATATTAAAAAATATATCTAAAAATGTATGTTTATTCCTGCATTTGTAAATTCTAAAACTAAATTCCAGTTATTTGTTATCACAAACTTATAAATGAGATATATACTTGTTATTTAAATGAAGAAGTATATCCACGTTGATTTCGTTGTTATGAATTCTATGCTCTACATGTATAAATTAGTATGACAGACAGGACAAACGTGATTAAAATTGTATAAGGCGAAATAAGTATCTGGCCTCTTGAGGATGGTAGTAAATAGCCCTTTCAACCAAGACTGGATAAACAAAGAGATCGTAATAATAATTTCATTAGGAATGCAATGGAGAACACAGAATTGTTTCAGATTCGTGAGCAATATAGTATAAATATATATATATATATTCTTTCAAATATTATGCTTATTTTTTCCAGATTTAATACTAAGACTCTTTCTGATATCAGATCTATATTACAAAAACTTATATTTTCGAGAGATTACGATATTATAATTTTAAATTACAAAATTATTTCAAGATAGTCATCATCTTATTCATTGAAGTTTTGTAGCTTTGAACATAAATAAAAATAAATTTGGATTATTTAGTTGTGTCGTAAGCTGCATTTTTTTTATTTACTCGGCAGTGGACACTCTAAACTTTCCGATGTAAGTGAGTACTTTGAATCAGATAGATCCTTAATTAATTGTCACTTTCATTTATAACATAACTATTCTTATTATTAAGTTAAATATATACTTAAATCCTAATTTAATATACATCACATAACATACCCTGATTAATTATTCTTAAGCTGAAAACTGACTACGACTATTGAGGATATTCGATAAAAAAAACGTAAAATCATAAGATTACTTAAGTTTCTAGGATATTGAACAAATATATCTACATGGGTCAAACAAGCGTAGTAGAAACATTTCTTGTAATAGTATTTGGGGCCGTAGTAGCATAATGTTCACTGTCGCAGAATTGTTGCCAGCATTTTTTCCGTCGAGTTGTATGTTTGAACTCTGATGCCCCAACAGCCCACAGTGTAGCGGAGCTAATGCACGTTAAGTCTATTCGAAGACCCAAGTCCTTCCATTGCCGTGGGGTGGAATTTTAGCGAAGGATGTACCAACTCAAGTGTCATCCTCGTCAAATGACAAAGGTTAATATCTAAGCGATCCTACATCTTTAATTTTTATGCCAGAAGCTATGTTTTCTTTTAAGTAAATATCTATTGGTAGCTCGAATCATTAAATGTTCTTCAGTAAACATTTTCTATTAACACAACTGAAGTCTTATTCCAGTGTTTGATATTACTGTTTAGCTTCGTCAAATTCTAGTTCAATATCAATGCTATGAATAATTTCTATTTTAAGTGTTGGATATATAACATCCTCTTCACTTGATAAACTTTTAATATTTCTTAAAATCTAGTGCAAAAAATTTATATATTTTGGATCATTTAAAATATATATATTTTAAGTGAGACGGTTTTGTTGTAGAAATATCGTTAATGAGAATTTTGAATCATATTATTCATTCAATCACTTTGAAGAATAATGACGCATTATTTTTTGTTATAAATTCAAATTGTTACATAACAGTCGTACACAATGATTCAGATGTAAGATAGTTTGGTGAATAAATACAGAAATAATATTGTTTAACTAGTAGACTTCTGGGTCAGATTGATTCACACTGCACACTGCATTTTATGAAAAGGTTACAGTTCTGAAATCGTTCAAAATTTCATGACCTCTTTGGGCGAAGTGCATTTTTCTACGAAGCTGTATGTTATTTTTCCAGAGCATTTTGTGAATCCAGATGCATTGTATTTCAAATCAAAAATAAGTATTTTACTTCGCAGTCTATATGAAGCCACCTGAAATTTTGAAATTAAAATTCGGGAAAAAAAGGATTTCATCAAAAATTCTTTATTTTATTTTAAGATATAAGATAGGTTTTTCTTATTCATTGTAGTACCCATAACCAATTATATTAATATATTATTCTCATTTCATTCATCAGCTACTTCAACTAATTCGTTATCATAAGCAAAGTCAGTCCCAGCGTAAATTGCGTGATCCTCAGTACTAACTATGTCATTCTTCCGTATCGTCGTTTCTTGACAGTAAAGTGTGCATTTTCCCTCCAATAGGACGGCGTGATTTGTTGGATATCGTCTGAGACTTATAGTGTTGCAAGTGATATGTAGTCCCCACAATTATGGAATAGCGAGCTTTTACTAGGGATTTTGTAGTCACCCTGAATTCATCCCGGGGACACATTTAAATGTTTCTTGCCAAGATTGGCACAGACACATGATTTCATTGGACTTTCATACACTCTTTACTCTCGTGACAAATACTCCCACACGCTCATAATCATTACAATATATAACGCTACTCAAAGTATCAATATTTGCATCAAGGCAGATATCGCTTTTTCAGGTATGACAATTTCAGTTTTGTAATCATTAACTTTTTATCTATTTGCTTAATAATGTTCAAGAATTTACCAAATAACAGTCTTGTCATTGAGTATTTGATGTTATTCCTTTTCTTCTTATCTGGATTAGATCTAATTTTATCAACATCTTATGTCATGGTTGATCACTAACATCATTGTTTAAGATAATTAAATCAGAGAGAAGAGTTACGAATGAAAAGTTATTAATATTTGAATTTCACAGAATTAAGTTATGTATAAATATATGTATTATCCATGTACAAGCTTTTGAAGTATCGAGTAACATATTAATATCTATATTATCCATAGATAAGAATCTTCTCTCCCTCCTGAACGTTTGGGATGGGATTTACGAAAAAATAGAATTCTTAATTCTAATTAAAATACAGTAATCAGGACTATATGAATGATTAGATCACAAAGTGGTTACTTCAAATTAACCTCCGATTTATGTAAAATAATATCTTTGAAAGTTCGTGTTAGGGTTCTCACACTTATTTCCTCTACTATCTGTATAGGACTCAGTATGACGTTCTTTGATTTGGGAAACTCTTCTTGTGAATAAACCGTGATTTGTAATATTACTGTTACTATGTTTAAGTATAGTGAATAAGAGTGATCACTTAGTGTGACTGACCATGTTTATAAGTAGCCGAGATCTTGAATTTAAGAGTGATTGTGAATGTGCTGTGGTGACGTGTAATGGTTCAAGTGCTAGATGTGGCTATGCTGCCCCAAACAAGGTGTAACCGTTATCTAGACATTTGAAAAAAAATAGATAAAAGATAAATTGTCTGACAAGAAAGAAGCTTAAAAACAGATCGTTAGAGTATCCCGACAAACATCACCTGTGTCTACCAAAGACAGTACATCCCAAAGGAAATAATAAGATCGCTAGGTTGAGTTAGTGCAATGATTCCCGTATTTACCTAAAGGAAGTAAGAACTGAGCGTTCATAGTTTAGATAAAAGATCCCTTTATGCATACGACATTTAGAGTAATGGAATCAAATATTCAGCGATGGTAAAGTTAGTTTAGTTCCATTATAAATATCCCTGTCTCACATCTATTTTTGAATATATAAAGATAAACAGAATTTTCAATTAAACATTTGTTTGAGAACGCGTGAAAGTTGCATTTCCATATTCGAATTACCACTTTTGATTTTTGATTATTCTTAAATAATCAAAAATCTTAGTGTTTCTCTGGAACGTCGGGGGATGTTATTCTGTCCCGTGCACTGTGGTGGGGGAGAAAGTGAGTTGTTGAACTTGATGCGGCAGCGTTATTTCGAATCCTGGTCCAGTGGGTCCGAAGGTAAGTTGACCGGTCGTTTTTTTGTTGTGCCTCGACCTACTAGGCTGAAAAGACATCTCTTAAGGCTAGTTAGAAAGGCTTTTTTAACTTCTCGCTTTGTTGTTGAAGAGAGTCACTGCAACCAAGAGCCGCAAATCAAAGGAAAACATTTCAATCCAAATAGCATCAACAGTTCGAATTTCAAATGTGCTGAAAAGAAGAGAAGCTCAGAAGAATTTGGCACAATTTCACACCTTTTTCTTTCTCTTACTGAGAAAAATATCTAAGATAGAATTTAACCAGGCCGCACTATAGTAAGATAATAATCAAAAATTTATAATTTTTTTAAATATTTTTTTTCTTGCAAAAAGTTTTAATAGTTACGGATTCATGAAGCAGACGCTGATGAATTTTCTACATTCCGAAATTCCTTACATTTTAATTAACTGCAAATAAAATAAGGAAAGTCAATTAATATTTATATTTTAGTTTAGGAATTATATTAAAACATTTTAATGATTTTTTTTTATTTATATTTTGATTCATTGACAAACGATTACAGTGTCTTTTAGACGTATAAATATAATGTGTACAAGACCTTACAAATCCATACACTTCTCTGTCTCAATGCTATTAGACTTCCCGCAAAATTGTAGCCTCCACTTATCCCTGTTACTTCTGTGTCCGGCGAAACATCTATTTCACGCTTGGAATGAAGACCGGGGATCACCATGTTGGTGAATTCCGTTCCGTTCCGCACACCGAGCTGATATATTTTATTACGCTCACATTTCACGCCTTGTGTGGTGGGGTATATCTATTCGCGGAGAGTTTAGTCCGGGGTGGTCGAAGAGGAGGGAGAGAACACTTGGCGTGATGATTACTCCCTCACCAGTTTACTCTCGTCCAGGACACCACTCGCATTAATTATATTAATGCGCTCCTGCCGAAAAGTCAACTCTCCGGCAGCTGCGTTTCACCGGGGAAGATACCTCTGGTTCAGGAAAATCCGGAAATTTGATTCATTTAGGGGTGGTCAGAGAAAACGGTTTTCGGGAAGTGGCCCTTGTAACATGGATGGTTTGTTGTCGAAAGGTTGGATTATGAATTTTTAATAGGTGAATCTTTTGACTTTAAAACACTGCTATTAAATTGGGTCAAAAATAATACGAAGTTAATTATATGTTTCCGTGCGCTTCTTATAATATCAATTTTTCATTTATTGCAGAAAAGTGAAATCCTTAATGAAATATAAATACTTTCATCTTACATCTAACTTTTAATTTTTCAATACAATTGGCATCTGTTTAAGAAAAAAAATACTGTAATGGAAGTATGATGGACATATAAAGCCATACATTATTGAAATGATATTTTTCATACTTAATGATCAATTTAAAAAGATATAATTCTGAATTATTGATGATTAAAATTGAGTGATTAAAACAAAAAGCGACAGGAATGAGAAATAATTTCTGTACGAATTACTATTACTTTTACGAAGTAGATATAAATATAACTGCAAATTCAATTGAATATATAATACTTGTATTAGTCAACTCTATTACAAATATATCGGTAAAGCTAAATAAAGGGTTTCTGGTTTCCGGAAATGATACTAATCTGGAAATCTGATTCAATGATCAGTTGTAGAAAACAATGATACTGAGAAAACAAACCGTAATAAACGGAACATTAGTATACATTGTTGGAAGTTACAACAACCTATCTTTATTATTTGACTCAAAAAACATCTTAAGTCTAAATAAATGGACAGTAAGTTCAATTCAAGATATATAAGAGAACTATAACACGCTTTATTACATATTTAAGACTATGCAGGATCGTGCTCTTTTTCTCAATCGAATCCCTTTTCATTCAGTTAATCATAGTTTACTTTCAAAATATAAGGTTTTATTTTACCAAATCATTCAATCCAAATCAAGATCATCTCAATTGTAGAAGATTCTACTCTTACTATTCTGATAAAGAGTCACTTCCAAATGCTTCAATATAAATGGTTAGTTACGATGATTCAATACAATATTCACAGCTATCAGTTTGTATTTATTCGCTATCTACCATCTTTTTCCTTGCAATTCTATTTGACTCATATATCCCTATTTCTAACTCAATTCACTTAATTTCTTAATCTAATTTACTTAATAAAATTTCATTTGACTGACAAGGAGTTGTAATTGAATGAGATTCAAATTACAACTATTCCTCGTGATTACTGAAGAGAAAATCGCGAATAGCCCTATGTCACAAAATTTCTACTTTAAATTTCAAATTGTTAAGGCCTTTGATTTCTAAATGAAATATTTAACTCATTTACTGTTTGTAAAAAATGTGATAAAGTATTTGCATAACTATATAATTGCTTACGAAAATATATTTCTTACTAACGATACTACTTATCAACCTTAGTAAAAATTTTATCTTAGTAAAAATTTTATAACCATTTACAGATATTCTAATTTATCATGTATCAGTGATATCGTAATGATCAATTTCATGAGTTTTCTGAATGGCTGTACTAGAGTCTTTAAGGATAAGTGTAATAATAATTTTTTTTTAGTTGTAGTTTAGTTTTTATTAATGTCGCACTAGAAGCAACACAAGGGCTATTGGCGACGGACCTCGTAATTTTGAACCACGGTCAAGTGACGAGGACGATATCTGAGCTCGCACCCCCTCTCCTAACTTCCCCACTACTCCACTGGGAGGACTTTGGGCCCCTACAGATTTAATGTGCATCAGCCTCGGCTACATGGCGAATCCTTAGTGGCCAAGGATCGAACTCGAGACTAAACGAAAACCGCCGGCCACGAAACCGAAACCATGACCACTATGATACAGCGACCACAGGAATAATTGTATCTGCTACAATGGAAAATTTAATTAGGTCTCAAGATCCTTATGTGAGGGAGTGTGGGAAAGAATGAGGTTACAAGTTCGTGTGTCACCCTTGTCATGTGACCATGCCATAAGAACTTTTCGTAGACCTAACCACAAATACACTCTATGTTGACTTTACAAATTTTATATTTAAGTCTTCAATTCCAGTAGAACCAAATAAATATATTATGATTAAGTAAGTTAAATTAACTATAGAAGTATAGGGATTATATATAAAGAACAAATATTTAAAAGGTAAGGATAACTGAATATTGGATATTAATAATGATTTGGTAATGATGTTTTTGATGAATAGTTCTTAGACGTTGTTGACATGTGTAAGCCTTCATTTTCATTGTTATCGGACAAGGATCTAGGATCTTCTGGCTTGAATAGGAGCTAAAAATAACCAGGAATCCCTAGTCGACTCCTAGTTAACTTCCTCGTTCCTAAGTACACTAGTAAGTTTGAACTTAAATATTAATGATAGACTAGATTAGAGACCCTTCGAATTAGAATAGATTGAGAAATAGAGAGAGAGAGAGAGAGAGAGAGAGAGAATAATTATAAATATTCACATCTTGATGGTTAATAAATTGAATTAATTCTTATCCGACGTCTTTCCATTAAATTGTGACCTTCTTGTCTCATCAGTGTCTGTATAGACATAGTATTAATCAACGATGGTATAATAGAGAAATAGAGTTACAACCGTCTTTAAGAATTACAAGTCACTAATAGACGCCTAGTGTAACTTTAAAGAAAAAAGTGATTTAAACTTAACCTTCCAATTGAATTCTTGTGCATCATATTTGATATTGAAAAACGTTATTTACGCGTAAAAGAGCGAAAATATAATTTATTTTCATTTTTAAACATTCTGTGTATAATAGATAATTTTAAGAAAACACGCTTTACCTCGTTGCAAAATCTTTTTTCTAAAGAAGATATTTAAAAAAAATGTATATAAATAAATTAAGATATAGAAATATGTAGGCAATTTCCATATGCAGATTTTCATTTTATATTAAACAGATTAATCACTGTGTTATTCAAATAAATCAGTTTTAATACCTTATTTATAAGTCACCATAAATATGATGTCCAATTTCAAATAGATGAAATTATATTTAATAAAAATTCTCTGGCAGCAATATCTGCCTGTGCTCAAGGGGAAAAAAGTATTAATGTTATATTAACATTAAGAAATAAGGATTTTAAAAGTACAATAACATCATTTCTTCTACTTTATGTTTAATCATAGGAATTAGAAATTGTATAATGAAAACATTATTCAAAATATTATTATTATAAATTATAATTTCTAGGTAAAATTATAAATATCAATTTGAAAATTAAATTACAACATAATTTTATTGATTATTAAATTATTGACTGAAACATGTTATTGATTATTATTTAAATAATTATGTTCCTTTATTTCGCAAGAAAGATCTTCATGCTTTTAAATATAAGGATTATTTAACTTCCATATTTTTAACTCATATCAGTTTGTACATTGCATTTTATGTAAAA
Organism: Nephila pilipes; assembly: GCA_019974015.1. Classification (NCBI taxonomy): domain Eukaryota; kingdom Metazoa; phylum Arthropoda; class Arachnida; order Araneae; family Nephilidae; genus Nephila; species Nephila pilipes. Next base: position 247,831 of record BMAW01053527.1, on the reverse strand, counting down.
ATATATTTTTAAAAAAAAATTACCTTAGTGACTCCACTAGAAATTCCAAAATTTATAAGAGGGTATCGTAAAGTCTTAATCATTGCTAAGAAATAACCAGAATATCTGAATAAAGTTACTCTGAAATTTAATTGATGTTTTTGTACATAATGTTTTAAATCTGAGCTATAAAGGTTAATTTGTTTGTTTTCAGGATGTAATAGATTGAATTAATCCTCTGTATCGTAAATTATTAATTACTATTTCAAAGTATCGTAAATGTTTCATTATTATTAAAATGAATGAGACATAAACTTGATTTTTATTGACTGTTCTCAAAATGTTTGTAGATAGTCACCTTTTAGAGTTATATATTTCTCCCAGCGTTTATTGACATTTCGGATTTCGTCATTGTAGAACTCAGAGATTGAACTCTATATTCTCCATAATGCAGATTACATCAATCTACGGCATCTTTAAGCCAAATAAACCAACATGAATAGCTGTAATTTATAACATTATGTACAAACACATAAATTAAAAGGCAGAATAAATTGTATCCAGATATATTTTGGTTATTTCTCGGAAATAATTAAAACGTTACGATATTCTCTAGTATTGAATAATTAAGCTGAGTTAATGTATAAATTTTTAGTCAAAGAAGAAACATACAGTTTAATTGTTTAACCCTGGAGTTCAATTATAGTTTACAACTACAAAACTTCAATTATGCTTCAAAAATATTGAAGAACGCATTTATACTGTCTCAACTATCACTAGAACACGAATATCATTTTAAAGTAACGCAAATCGATGAATTTAACAGTGTGTAAATCTATCATCATTCTTTGGAAACACTTCATTTATCCTACAAATCTCATGACCATTTCTCGGTTTATAGATTTGAACTTCCTAATGATCTCGAAATCTTGAAAGCAAATTATGACGATGCAAGTAATCAAAAACTCAAAGTATCGTTTAACAAATGGCGTTTGACGTAAGTACTCCACGTGATATGTAAATGAGAAAGGAGTACAAATTAAGCGCACCAGAAACGCACTTAACCCAACTTTCCCATTTACGCTTACGGGCAATCGAAGTCACTAATGCTCTTTAAAAGGAGGTATTGAGTTTGTCAGAATGATCTTCTTGATCGAAAGAGAGGTGTCGCACATGTAATAAGTGACCTCTTTTGTTGGTAATTCAATTCATTCTATTATTTAATGTTTGTGTAATTCTGTAAAATTCTATATTCACAATATTTTCTTTTCTTGATTATTACAATCACCTTAAGTCTAATTGAATTCAATATTGTTTTAATGTTTTTGCTTTAGTTTCACAATTGATACAATGTTCGATTACTTTTGCAAAATATATGCAGGAATAATGACATACACTAAAATAGATGATAAAATTCAGTATTTAAATTATTTTTTGGTTAACGATAAAACTATTTTCAAAATTAATTTTAAAACATTTTATAACTGTACATATTATTCTATACTTTTTAACAAGTTTTTTAAGCAAAAAACTCAGTACAGAATCCTGGGAAATCATGACATTTTCTTTTTCATCAGAAATAGGTTTTATGAATAATTACATTAACCAGTTAATATATTTTGAAAAATAGAATATGATGAATGATGAATATTATAGATGGGCTGGAGAAAATAATTTCCTATTACGAAGAGAAATTACTAAGAGAATAACAAAGAGAAAGAAAAATGTTTAAGCACCTAATCAAAATAAAAGCAAATATAATTATAAAAATTGAATAGCATGTTATTTTTCTCCTTTGTTTCAAACCAGATGTTTACATGTATTGATATGTAAGTAGTACAAAACACGGTCGGAAAAGAAATCTTATTGGGAAAAGGAGACAAAAATATGTTATTCACGAAAGCCGTAAAATCCATGAGGAATCAATTTCAAAAATCTACTCAAAAATAATTTATATGGATGACACATAACTAAACATATGAACTTCACATCTTCAACAGAATTTTAAGAAAAAACCAGGAAAGAAAGTATAGAATTTTTCGAAAATTGTTAGAAGAAAACATGAATAAAAATACCCAAACAAATATATGTAATGTTGTTATTTATTCTCAGAAATGTGAATTAATTGAAATAAACTTATTTTTTGAGCAATCTATAAGCAATTCTTTATAAAATTGCCACTAAAGACCCGCAGTGTAGGCAGAGTTAATGTGAGTTAAATCCGTCAAGGCTTAAAGCGCTCCCGTTGGAATAATGTGGAAGTTTGAAGGGGGAATTTAGGTTTAAAATTACGAAGACCTTCTCCATAATCCTTGAGTTACTTCTAATGAAACGTTTATAAAACCAATCAATAAAATCTTTATAAAACAGTTTTGACTAATGGTATTTTGTAAATATTATGTCATTTGATAAGGATGGCTATTATTTTTGAGAAATTCCTAATAAGAATACCTATAATATCAGGACTTTTTTTATTGCTGCTACGGTTAGCTACCATCCTTTTACGTACAAAAGAGCATGTTTAGCATGATACAGAGAGCATCAACGTAGGAGCAGAGATAAGTGAGAAACAGTTCTATTCACTGATAAGTCCGAATTCTACCTAATAACTCCTTCTGGATTTACCTTTATCCTAAGTGAACCTAGGATACACTAAGTATCCCGCAACAATCGAGAAAAATACGGTTAAGGTGGAGAAAGTTTGATGGTGTAGGCAGGCTTCATGTTGGAAGCGTACTAAATCTTCTACATCGTGAACAGAAATTCATAACTGCTGCGATGTATAGAGATGAATTCTCGGAGGACTATATTTGCCTTTTTAGGGTCGTAGTTAACTTTGATTTCATTTTCAAATATTGTTAAGAATAAAATATTAAGATAAATCATGAATAAAGGGACTCTAGATAGATATCATTTTTAACAATAATTATATTAAGAAACAAATAAATGAAGATATAGATAATTTTATTATTATATCGTCTATTAAATAAGAGTTTTTATTAAGTCTGCAGAGGAGTTGCGCCTTTGAGTTTGAGTACAGAAATGGCAAATTCTAGCAAATTGGGTTTTGTTGATGTAGCTAAACTAATTGAAGTATCTGGCAACGAAAAGGAAAATGTATCCGATTATGAATATCATTCAAAAGATAAAATTAAAAGTAACAGTTCTGACAATGATTTTGATATTGATATTCAAAAAATGCACAATATTCAGAATACTCAGTCCAAGAATAGGGAAATATGTTGGAAATTAAATACGATTCCACATTCTACTCAATCAGCATTTGCTAATATTATAAAATAATAACTCCAGGTGTCACAAGATATGCAACAATGCTAAAGCGCATTTGAGACTGTATTCAATTCCACGATTCAAAACGAAGTCATAAAAGTGGCAAATAGAGAAGAAGGAAAAATATTGAATGTGAAACTTTTCAAGCATATATTAGATTATTATTAGTAGTTGGTGTTAACAAATCATACAACTTGACTTCTAAATCAGCAACTCTTAAAACTTGTGGAACAAAGTTAGAGTTAGACACATTTTTGTGCTACAATGTTCTTCGAAACCTTTTGCACCACACCAAGAGTTATTCATTTTGATAATAAATCCCCTCGTCATGAAATTAGATCTGTGGATAAATTAACTGTAGTACGAAATATCTGAGAAAAGAGGGTGCAAATTCTACCAAAAGTGAACGAAGAATTGTACTATCCGAATGAAATGTAGATGAACAATTAGTAGAGTTTGGTGGTCAATGTACTTTTAAATAGTTTATACGACGTAAACATTTAAGTTTTGGTATAAAAATATGGAATTTATATGACAGTAAAATTTCTTATGTACTGAAAACGGAAATTTATACCGAAAAAGAATGAGGAACAATGCCAAAAAAAAATGGTTTGCGAGTACTGTATGAATGATTTTACTTATAGTATTCGGGACACACAATGTTACATGTAATAATATTTTCATATCTAACAAATTAGGATAACTTCTAAAATGGAAAAGGACTCTGCTTGGCACCATTAGAAAGAATAAACCAGAACTTCCTGAAAAATGACAAACAAAGAAATGCATAGCTTAGCCTTTTAATTTACAAAAGACGCATTACATTATAACGCAACATTATAACACATGATATTACATTATAATGCAAATAAAAAGGGCACTGGATACTTTTGAACACGATAAAGAAAAACGATACGATAGCCCATGATAATTTTCTATAACACTATGCTCTCTATCTATGCTGCATTATCAATGGAAGCCGAATGAATGGTCCACTCTGCAGCAAATCCCATCGCATCGTTCGAGCGGATACTGGGGGGGGGGGGTCCAAACATGGCCATTTCCTGACTAAAGGTTCATGATGTGGTTGCACGGTTCTACAGGGCCGACCTAAAAAATGTCTGCTCTCTCGGGCATTAGTCATAGGAGGGCGTGAATATTTTGTATGCCGTTGAGATATTCGTATGACAGTGGTTGATATCTCGACCAATACGACGAGAGTTATCGCGTAACGATGTTCTCCCATTGAAGTGGTGGGGAAGTTAGGGGAGAGAGTTGCCAACTCAGGTGTCGTCATCGTCACTTCTCCGCGATTCAAATTATGAGGTACTTTGCTAAAAGCCTTCTTGTTGCTTCTAGTGCAAAGTTGATAAAATCAAACCAAAATCACGGAACACTAATCCACAATCTCGATAGTTAATGATCCTGCCTCTATCGAATTCCGACACTTGCTGGTAAGTATTTCTTCCTCTTATTTGAGGCATAACATGATTTTCTGAGCAAACTTGGACCTTAAAAAGCTCTTTTCGAACGAGAAATCCACCACATAACTTTTCTATTATGCAGTGATCTCGTTTCTCCCTTCTGCATCGTCTAATGCGCTCAAATACTAATCATTTGCATATCCAAACCTCTTATTCCTTTCATGCGATTTTGTCGTTCGTCAGTTCATTCCTTCATGGTGTTGCAATTTTAATGGCGCACTGTATTTGAAGCACGTGACTTTTATGAAATTGAATATTTTATTTTACCTATGATGTATTTATTTATATTTATTTTTACAAGCACTCTGCTCTTAAAAATTCAATCTTTTATAAAATAAAACTTTTACTAAAATTCTGGGGCTTGCTGAAAGCAAACAGATATCTCTTGCAGAACCCATGTCAAAGTTTTAGGAAAAGCTAGGGTTCCGTGGGACCCTGAATGAATACCTGTGATCTACAGGATAATTTCATTATATGTAATATAAATAAAGTTCCTAGTAATTATGCTATTATATGCAAAATATTTTAAGGTTATATGACTAATAAACATTTTTAAGTAAATTAAGAAAAATTCTTTTTCTGAAGTAAGCAATACTGTTAAGAAATTTCTTTTAAACTATTACTTCTAAGCTTAAGAAAATAGTTTTTAACATTATATAAAAATTATGAAATTCCCTCATTTTTATAACACCCAAATTCAATAAGACTCCATTAAAATTTTGTGTAATAACTAATGCTTAAGCTAATTTACCTGGTAAAAGTATACAAAATTATTATAGATTTTTAACAAGATAACACACAATTATTAAACACTGTACTGATATTAATAATTACGTGAAATTTAAAAATCTTTTTTTCCATAAATAGTTATAATTTTAAATATTCATTTAATTTAATATGTATTGAAAATCTCATCAAAGTTTTTAAGATTACTTTTACGAAATTTAATACTAATAAAGACTTTCCTATGGAAAAGAAATTATATATTTAATAAATTTAGTTCTAAAAAATTATGGAATATTTTATAACAAAAATATAAAGGAATGAAATAATGGCCTATTAGTAACTGCCTTGCTAATTTATACTGCCATTTCTACAATTATAATTACATTGATTGCAATAATTTTACATATTGCTTAGATATATATCCTTTTTAAAAATTACAATATATTGTAAACAACAACAAACAATTTACATATTGATTAATAATATATTCTTTTTAAAAATTACAATGGTATAGAAGATAAATCTTTTCTTATCTTTATATTCATCATATATATTGTTGATAAAAACAAATTATAATATTCTTGAAGATGAATACTTAGGTATTTATTTAATAATTATTGATCAAAAAATTTTTAGTCAAAAAGACGAGAGAAAAAACTTTCATTTTCTGGTACTCAAGATACTCTTCGAAACTGTAGGATTAATAAATCGATATTTAGAAATATATGTAATTAAATTTTATGCAACGAAACATGATTTATATATTCATGAAAATTAAATATAATTTAAGAACTATATATATTATATAAATCATCTGTAAAAGAATTATCCTAATAATTTCATTAACTATAATTAAAAACGGAATATTTTTTTTTAAATTTTTTTTATTGATATAGAAATATAAGGGAATATTTCTTACTACTTGTGAATTTTTAATTTTTAAATTTTGTTATTTACAACTTATTTTTTTTTTCAATTTTACTGGATTCTATTTTTAACTAATACATTTTTTTTTTAAATTATTTTAAATTTTATTATTTCCTTTTTTTTTTAAGTTTTGTAGTTTTATAATTTTTATTATCATTATATTCTTAATATATTTTTAACAATGATGTATTTTTAGTCTTTGTTTTTTGGAATTTTCAATCTTAATACGAATTATTCGCCATTTGTATGATAATCTATTTCTTAAGTTTAATGAGTTCTAAATTTATAATATAAGTGGTATACCGCTAACTCTTAATTTCTTTTAGAATAGCAAAAGGATTTTGTTGCTAATTCGACAATAGTACTAAACATTCGACATCAATACTAAACATTTTTCAAGTGTGTATGCTTTCCAGAATAAGTTTTATTTTTATTTTAAATTTTTTCATATTCTATTTTATTTTTCATAAAAATTTTGTGTTTAACCATTGATTTGAATTTAAGAATCCAAAAAGATCTTTAAGGCATTTGATTTTGATTTTTTTTCAAATACTATTCTTTTTTTATTTTTTTCGAATTTTTGGTTTCATACTTGATTTTACAATGTAACTGCTGAGTATGACAGTTTCGCCATTATTTCTACAATAATCACGCATCTACAATATGAGGAATTTAACAGCGTTTATTTATTTCACATTGCATTTTCTTCTATTATCTCATTATTATATTCGTTTAAATATTTCATTTTCCACGAAGTGGTTAAAATAAAATTGACCTGAAAAAAATTACAATCCTAACAAGGAATTGATCCTTATTACGAAACAAGAGAACTACTCATTACATAAGAATCTTGAATTGGCCATTTGTGACATCGATTCTATAATGGATCGCTGTCAAATGCCTGCACACGTACTAGCCGACTTCTTTGTTGTATCATTACGTTTATATGGGTGAAATGTGCAGACGTGTTTAGTGACGCGTTAAATATAACACAAAAGGGTAATTACAATAAGACAACGGGTATTCATTATCGAGTGCTATACGATGCATAATTCGTGAAAAATATTTGTGAAAAGATATGCAAAAGAGTTTATTAATGGAAGAGATTTGGTAAATTCTCCAGCAAATTCTACACCTCATAACTTAGTAGCAAAATGGCACTAAAAGAACTCTGTTGCAATTAAAAGCCTTGGCTATTGAAGAAGATTCGAACTCCAGGAAATATTATGTTCGAAAAGGAAGCGTGAAGGAAAGATGTGAATGAAAACATAGAAAAAAATGAGGCGAAGTTACAACGGCAGCTTTCTTTGCAAGTGAGAATTATTAGATCCTCGTGTGGAAACATTATCAATGGGGACCTGCGTTTTCATCAGTATTGCGCTTGAGTTAAATTTCCTAAATAAACTTTCGCGTGGAGTTCTGTTTGTGGTTTCGGAGTAAAAAAATATTTTTTTTTAAATCCTTGATTCTTTTATTTCTTCAGATAAGTTCCAGTTCGCCTGACAGGTTATAAGAACTCACAAATCATGCACCAATTTGCATCAGCAAATCCCCGCCTGTACTTTAAATAACCAATACATAATCTCAAGTTTGGTATGAGGCGCACAATTTCTGGTTTCCGAATCACAACACAATTATTTTTACAAAATTATTTGTTCTTACACTTATGTCCAAATCAAATTTATCCAATTGGATCATCCGACAGAAGATGAATGAATGTATGGATATTTTCACAGATGAATGAATGCATGGATATGTAAAATGGAGTCACAGGTCACTCCACCTTGAGAACCTTGTCACGAATGTTTTAGACGTTGTGACATTGGGCTATTCGCGGTTTCTCTTCACTAACCTTGGGGACTTTTCAATTGAGATTGATTGCTTTCGCTAAACAACCTTTGCCCAACCAAAAATGAAATGTGATGAAGAATGTAATATGCAAAGCAGTTAGGAATGAAGTGAAGCAGTTAAATTAAGAAGTATATAAACTCCATCTGAAGGAGTAGAGAAGAGAGGAGAAGGAGGATCAGAGAGGCGTTGCAACAAGAGGAGGTGGAATCTAAATGTTATAGTATTGGAAAGCTGACTTAAGGATTAGAGTTGAGGTCTGAGTGTAAAACACTCGGATTGAGAATTGTTCTAGTGTTTTCAGCAATTGTTCCAGATTCAGTCTAGCAGTTGGTAAGAAGCTGTTAAATTATTATTGGTGGGTTGAAGTAAAGTATTAGTAAACTTGACCTGGAGAGCTATATCATTATTGTCTTAGAGGATATATATTAATAAATGTTGAAAGTGGTTTTGGTGGTTCTGTAATTATTGGTGTCATATTGTTTAATATTAGATATTAGTGATGGCACAAGATAACATCCGAGGTAATCGGATGTCATAACGTTCGGTGAGGGGAAAACAATCAGAAGAGACTGTAAAATTTCTTAGCCACCTTGATCGCCTAATCTTTCTTTCTATGATTTTTACCTGTGAGAAAAAATAAGAGGTCAAGTGTACTAACATAATCTTCACACGCCGAAAGAGCTACAAATGGACAATGAAAACTCGATTGTTGCTAACCGTCAATAATAGCTTCTAAGTGGGTCTCACGATTTAATAAATCCAGTATAGCTCTGCATCGAAATCAACGGTAGACAATTTCATTATTTTCTGCGTTTTTACCCTGTTCATTAACTAGGGTCAATTATGTTTCAGTGTAATAAATATTTCATAAGTCACTTTATTTTTCTTACCCTGTATTTGTTTAATTTGGTTATTTCCTTTCACAATTTATTATATTTTCAATTTATTAAATTTATGCAGTTTTTCTAAAATTATCAAGTATTTATTTTTTCACCTATAACTGCTATTTTATTTCAATAGTTTTCAAAACATTTCTTTTCCTTCCATTGTTTTATTACATATAATTTTGAATGCCCTGTGTTTATGAAATATTTACTTAATTGATTACAGATCATTTTCATTCCGTCGTTCCTTTATTATATTCCACATATTTTACTTTTTATTTTTTCTAAAATTATTTCGAGCATATGACTAACTTTAATGATAACTAATATGACTGGTATTTACTGCATTTTTTCAATTAATGTCTCGTTAGCCTGTATTATTGTTCTACTTAGAATTCTAATAGTCGGATACATATGGCACAAATTAATTAATATCTTACTAATTACTTTTTGTCTTATATTTTGTTTATATATATATATATATAAACAAAACACATACACTGCGAAATAATAACAAACATGAGATAATAATAAATAAACTAAATTTACGAGTAAGAAATTAGACTGTATTTAAAATGTAATCATAGTCTAGTTATTAAAAAAACATTCGATTGCACTTTATTAGTCTTAAAAATATAAACATTAGTAATATTTACATTGAAGAAATCGAGAAAAGTGTGACAGTAAAGCAAAAAAAGGATGAAAGATTTTTAAAATGATGTCTCATGTTTGGGATAAGATTATGCCCTCCTACTTAACAAATTACTTTGCACAAAACTGGTGAAAATCATAATATTCAGAATTATAAATTTAATTTGTAAAAGGTGGAATTCAACAGCAGACATTAAAAAAAGCTTATAAACTGAAGAAAATAGAATATATTTTAGGTAACACTTAAAATATATAATCCATTATACAGCAAATATACAATTTCTTAAATCAAGAAATATTAATTGAGCTTACTTTCCTCTACCTCTCTTCTAAATTCAGAACTTCCAAATTAGCATTATTTACATATTTTCATGATACATATTCTACTTGATTAATTCTGTCGTAATTTTTATCATATATTTATTATAAATTCCTTGAAGTACGACATTGATACAACAGTATCAATCATACAATATTATATTTATTGAAGTACTTATAATCTAATGAAATAAATTTTTCATAAGGAACACAATTTTATTACAATAATTCTTCAAAATAATAATTATTACATAAATATATACATACAGAAAGTTTAATTAATCTAGAAATTCGTAGAAATTCTGAATATTTTGCTGCAACAAGCAGCATTTGATAGCTCACTGCTCAAATTCTAAGAGTTTTCGAGAAATAATTGTGTTAACTATTATGCACCGTCATTCAAAAAATTAATTTTTTCATTAATTATTTCATTCTTAATAGTTTTACTGATTAGTATTCTTCAAAGATGATTTTTCGAAACATTCTTTCTCAAAACATAATTAAAATGAAACTCAAAACCTGATGAAATATAAATGCAAATTATCATTTAAAATATTTTTGCAATATTCGTGTTAAATTTACATGGCATAAATTAAAATACATCTAGTTGAGATGAAAAACTTGTTTAAAACTGATATAAATGCTCTTCTAATATAATATAGAAAAGACTTAAATTTCATAAGAATACTATTGAAAAATTAGGATTTTGTCTCTTTCATCGTCATCGGAATCAATTATTAATGCAAAATTACGAGAGAATGTATTGTTCAAAATAGGAAGTTGCATGTGTTATTTTACTCAAAACGTCCGCTTTAAAGAAAAATTTTAATTTACATCGTCTGTTATTAGTCCAGGTTCATCTTTGTCGTATTGAGACAGAATGTGATGATTAAAATTAAAATTACTTTCGAATTTATTCAAAATATGCTTTAAAATTACCGTTTTCAATATTTGAAATAGAAAACAAATATTCCTCTTTATATATTTCTAATTCTGGGAATTTAAATAATACGAGAAATAACGCAGCTAAAATAATAACTGCAAAATACTACAATGAAAACTAATCAATATTCGTAGTTTTTGTTCGTGTTTTAAATGGAAAATTTAACAGTCTGGTCCGTGACATATTTCATCCTTTTATCTTTTATCATGTCTTTTTTGCAGATAATATTGGAAAAAAAATCAAAAGAAAGAAAGTTATATATTTATTCGTCTTTTTCATCGAAAAAATTATCACTTCCTTTCATTGTCGATAAAAATTACCTTTAAATGGAATGGAAATGAATTCTAAAAAGAAAAATGGAAAAGCATTGGTATTTAAATTTATTTTTTATTCAAATAATCATAGAAATCAATATTTAGCATGAAGAGACTTTATTATTTGATTTCTGGCTTTTCCATTTTTTTCCATTACTTAAATGAAATGTCAGCAGGTTTTGAGTGATATATGAAAAATGCATTGAATATCTTTTAAATATATGTGTATCTATACATTTCTTTATTTAAGACATAATTTATTGTAGCTTGAATTTATTTGTGTATGTGTCCCTATTATTTTAATACATACACTTTGTATATGTTATATGTATATATATATATATACATATATATATAATTATATATATATATATATATATATATTAAACTGTAGAATTTGTAAACTCTTATAGTTTACTGTATGAATCGGTTTGTTGTTTAAAGGTTAAAATAGTTAAATTAAATTCAATGTCAATCACATAAATAAATATTGCATTCAATCTATTATACGCTTTTAATTTTCTTTATGTTGATAAAAGCACGTAAAAGCTTTGATAGATGAGTACACAAACTTTATAAATATAATAGAATAGGAACTATGTTTTATATCGGTCTGCTAAATGTAAATTATCAACAGTTTTTGTGTTAAACACGAAAATAAATTTTAAAATTTAAATTATTTTAAATTATTGTGAACATTCATATACGTTTGTGAATTGACATATTAGAAATAAAATTTGTAACTAAATCTTACAAGTTCTGCATAAATATCTTTAATTATTTCCACGATACATTCAGCTTACGAAATAGAACACAAGAAATAATTTTTTAAAAAAATGAAATACAACATAGTAAATAATTAACACTCTATTACACTAATATTTCATTACATTTCTGTTGCTGCTAGATAGTATCGTGTAAGTGTATAGATAGGGATTGCAGTGCCAAATACTTATTAAGTTTTCTAATAATTATCGTTTAGTTGCTGTATCTTTGGCAATGTCACGCTTTGTGATTTCGCAAAAAGTTTCAAACAATTTCTTACCTGGAAAATTATTTGGCTAGGATAAAATCGGATTATTATTGTCTACTAATAATGTTATAATGTTTCTTGCTTAATTGCAAGGTTTTGAATAATGAAAAAAAACCTTTACCATTTGGGAACCATTTGAGAATTTGGATTATCGGGGGTGAGTTAGTTTTGCTCTATAGTTTTTGCATGATGTGAATATATTTAACTCCGATGGAACTGATTACATACTGCACCACACGGAATGCTTTTCTCTTTTGGCAATACTTTCAGAATGAATGTTTTCATCAGGTTGCCGCATAATAAAGGTACTTATATCTACTAAAATTTCGGATATGGACTCGTCTGACAAACATAATTGAAAATTACGAATTAAAATTATGAATACTCTAAAAAGGTGTTGAATAACAAATAAAAATACTAATAATCTTAGTAATTTACTTTGCTTCAGTCCTTCACATTTATCTGGTGAGGCTTTAGAGCCCAGACATGATGTTTTGTTTTTATTGTCTGAGCAAGTTTCGTTTCTTTTCTAGGACGATTCCTGGACAAATTCTCTTCAGTTAGCCGTCTTTGGAAGGTTGTTTTTAAAACAGCAAACCTAGCTTCTTGAATCAATTGGGTTAATCTTTTAGTATTTTTTTCATTAATTTTTTATCATTTATCGCTAATTATTCTGTCAGAACGAAGTTTGGTTTTTTTTTCTTACCACAATTCCATTTTCATTTTGAAGAAGGCTTTATATTTTTTCATCTAAATTAACATATATTTTGTTAACGAATGAATTTGAAACTCAAGAAATATTTGATATATTTTTATGGTAATGATTAATGTGTTAAATAAGCATTTTTGTCTTATATTTGTTTTTGGAGAAAGATTTTTACTTCGATCATACATACAGATCAATAAAATAAGAATATTCAAAAAAAATTCTCGTAAAAAAAGACTCTTATGGGATAATTGTTGAAGTGAAATCTTGATGGTTCGTATATTTGTTTCAACACACATACATAAAGCTCTTCAATGGAGATTTTTAAGGTCAACCATATAAACATTACTTTTACACCTTTATTTTAATTTTATTTCATAATTATCGGCTAAATATTCTTCATTCCTTAACATTTTCAGGTCAGTGTATGTGAAGCATAGATTATAAGACATTCCAGACAAGCTAAATATCATTAACAAAGCAAAAATAATTTCGATCGTAATTGTATCCGAAATAAAAACATGTATCATAAGACCCATAAGTTAAAATAATTGTATTATGGGAATATTTTGTTAGTTTTTGTGCTATGAATTTTTTTTCCCCTCAAAAGTGCTAATACTTCCTATTTTAACTTGGAACCATAATTATACTTTAAGAATGTTAATTGTGTTAGTGCTTTTATCCAAGATAACTTTTAATGAATAATACTATAATTTCTCTAAAATTTTAAGACTTTATTTGTTTCATTATTGATAACTTTTTTGATACACATACGCACACACACTACACACTTATATATATATATATATATATATATATGAATGTGTGTGTGTGGTAAAAAATTTTACTTATATGGTACAATGGTACAACATACAATTTTCTGCGCAAATTTCTGTAGTTTTATGAAATATTTTGGCATATTACTATCCAAATGTATATAATTTATATTATCTATGTCGATTCTATGTTGTTAGGCATATATTTAATACAGGAGAAACGGTTTCTAAGACGTTGAAAAAATCAATAATAGCTGTAAATTGAACAGTTATCTGTTATTCTAAGAACCATTTTGAAATGAATCGCGAATTTTTTACCGCATTAGTTCTTATTTCAAAATCATCAAAATACATGCTGCGACTGAACCTCATACTTTTCAAACAAATCTATGATAAGCGTGATCTACGTTGCTCTTACAATACAAGTTTATCAGGAGTAAGTATTACAATACTAGTTTATCAGAAGTAAGTATTACAATACAAGTTTATCAGAAGTAAGTATTACAATACAAGTTTATCAGAAGTAAGTATTACAATACAAGTTTATCAGAGACAAGTATATGTACGTATAGTAAATATATATGATAGAGAAGTCCAATCACACTTTTGAAATTATTTCTTAAAGAAGAAGAAAGAAGCCTCATCCAGAAGCGTCATTCTAGTAAAAATTTAATTATGTAATAATCGAATTTTAAATATATTTCATTTTCCTTATTGTTTATTTTGCTGAATTTTTACTTTGAATTTTTAACATTATTAATGGCATTTTTCTCCGAACATTCGAAAATGAAACTTCTTATTTTCTTTCTCTTTTATTTATTTCGTAAGAGATTGTCTTTCCAACAAAAAAAAAATTATCTTCTATATTGTAATCATTAACATTGATGGCATTTTATAATGACTGTTATTTATATTTTCACATAATGCCTTACAATTATCTGGTTGGTCTTCAATTTACAGCATATGTGTTAAGTAAAACGTCTAAAATATATTTTAAAAATGATGAGTAAAGCATTTGAATGAACAGAGAAATGAATAAGAAAAACTTTGGGATTCACTGTATTTTGCTTCGTTTTTTATAAATTCTTCTTTTTTACATTATTTGTTCATAATCCATCGATTTCATTTTTTTTAAATAGTTTCCTTTCATTCTCCGGAGAGGCCAAGGTTGCCCAGTGGTCATTTTTTCGGTTTCGTGACCGACGGTTTTCGTTCAATCGTGGATTCGATCCTTGACTGCCAAAAACCCGCCGTGTAGCCGGGGCTGATGCACGTTAAATCTGTCGTGGCCCAAAATCCTCCAGTTGGCGTGGTGTGGAATTTAGGAGAGGAGGGTTCTAGCTCAGGTGTCGTCTTCGTCACTCGACCGAGGTTCAAAATTACGTGGTCCGTCGCCAATAGCCCTCGTGTGGCTTCTAGTGCGAAGTTAATAAAAATTAAACTAAATTAAGTCCTCCAGATTCATTTATGCAAAAAAGCAAAGAACTGGAGTGAAATGCATTTCTATCTCAATATATATTTTAACACAATAGTGATAAGATATCGTTCTTTTGAATTATGCTTCTAATAATAAAAGTACATAGTTAAAAACCGCTATTTCAGCCTACATTCCTTAACAAGGACAGTGAAGAAACTGCGCATAGAAGCATGTTCTTCCTAGGGTGATTAAAACTACAGTTTTTAGGGCCAAAAATGTAATATTTGTTACAGAATTTCAAAATACGTGATGTACCTGAAAACTACATGTATCATCTGCTTAGTACGGTAAACATTATCCTTTTCAACGCACTTGACCAATGCGTGACTAGTCGGGACAAACAGTTGTCGAAGATTCCTTATATTTGTTGTCTTTATGTGGCCTTATTAGACACATAGAAATTCGCTGTTAGAATGTAAGTGATGTTTCTTAAGGTGCTCTTGTATCTTTGGGAAGATGTGGAAGATATAAGGTAGGGTGCAAAGACACTCCACTGCTCCGACTTACTCTGAATATTGGTTGTCGTCTACTTCAGTTTTCAGCATAACAACAACCTCTAGGAATAAAAAAAATGCATTAAATACAAGACATAAATTACTTTAAGCTGCAACAAGAATGTTGAGAATCAGGTGCTGATAAAATAAGCTATGGTAATGAAGGCATTACATTTCAATCATACCTAGTGTTCCGAGAGATACCTTAACAACTATTTGCATTTTCTTTGCACAATTTTTTTCCCTACTTACTTCAAGCTGAAGGTTTCTTTTGTTGTACCGATAAACTAAGTATTAAGCAAAAAATATTTAATTAAATTAATGGAATTGTGTTGTGATGTGTCCATTTTGTGAAAGAGCACAACTTCTTACTTTAATTATATATAATCAATGCTATACCTAAGTAAAGTGATATATTCCTTGAATGAGCAGCATAATTTTGCTTAAGAGTGAAAGAAAGTTCAATGTTGTACATATTAAAACATTAAAGTACATAGATTCAAATTAAAATTACATAGATTCATTCTGATCTATTTCCGTCTATAAAAAATTCCATGTTCTGATACACTTAAGAGCGGAATTGTTTCCTGGTTCTCTATTCAAAATTGTCTGTATTTATACAAAATTTTAAAACGTACTTAAATTTGTTTTAAAACAACATTTTGAGAGTTTTCTTAGCATATTAAAGCCTTTTAATCTTTGAAGTGTATTCATTATTTGACTGAATTAAGAAAAAATTTGATCATTTGAATTATATTACACATACTAATTATCGTCAATGAATTAAAAGTTTTCATGATAGTATATTTTACTTAATTTTGCAAATTTTATATTACTTTATGTTATGAAAAATATGTGTCATTAAAATATTTACAACTAACATGAATGGTAATCTTTAACAATTCGAAACTACTAAATATCTAAAAGTAAAACAATTTGAGTAGTGTGCTTATAAATTAAAAGGAAACTTAGAATTGCAGTTACAAAATGAATATATTTACTTTCAACTACAATGAATTAATGCAACATCTGAGAATCAAAAATATTTCTTTTTGATATGGAATAAGATTGTCCCAGGAGTCAAAACTTAAATTTAAAGATTTATATATATTTCTGTATTAAAAAAGAAATTTCTGTTTTTGCTCCTTTCATTTTTACTTAGTCTACTAAACTATTTTATTAGTTTTCTATAGTAAAATTCACACTTTTCATGTTGAAAGAGGCATGGCGAACATTTGAAAATATGCTAATCATTTATCCATTTAAAATACTGAATATTATTTTGAATAGAATGCTATTTTTTTGCATAGACAGTTACATTTTTCTATAAAATAACTACGCACTTCTTCATAACATAGCAAATGTTTAGTTTTTGAAATTGTGTTAAAAAGTTGTAAATTTATGTTACCACAACTTTCTCACCTGTAGATATTAGTTTATTGCTTGAAATAAAATATTAAAAGAGGCATATTTCAATAATTTAAATCAGGAGGGTTGTTTTTTTTTTTCAACTCACGTTATTTTATTAACCACTTTTATTACTTTTTTATACTTAAATTTTTGAAATAATAGTGAGATAAAAATAACTAATTTCAATATAAATGTATGAATAATTTTTTGAATTGTAATGAAATATATTAAAATATAAAAAGTGCCAATAGAAATATATACAAATTTTAAATAAGAAATTATGCATTGTGGGAACATTTTATATCTGTTTGTATCAAAAAAATAGTCTTCAGGACCTTAAAAAAATTGAAATTTCAAACAAAATTCGTGTTATTCATATTATACAATGTTTTGCTGTTATTCTGCAACCCAAAATTACATTTAAAACTTTCTGAGTACCTGAGTATTCAAGGGTTTTAACTTACATTAATCTTTTCTTGTAGAGCCAATAAGTTCTAAAAGGAATTGATAAAGAATTAAAAACTTACTTCAAGAAATCTGACTCAATTCTTGTTTTAGTCGTTTATTCAATCAGGTTTCTTATATAAAATTTTTCGTTTGACAAATGTCATCACACACATAAATGTACATTATATGTTAACTTTTCACTCAATATAATTTTTAAATGTTATTTTTCTGTCTTGTAATTTTAATTGCCTTTTCTTAATAATCTAATTATTTATTAAAGGGAAATAATTCTGGAGTTGCTTTGTTATTTTTAATATTTTATTATTAACTACAGTAAATTTTAAAATGTATTCCAAATTACACTGTCATACATATAATTTTATTTTAATAAATCATAATAGCGCTGTTTATAATCATTCATAATTTGAAAGCATATCTTTACAAGTTATTTCAGATTTATTTATGAAGATTTCTTAATACACCCATTTGAATTTAGTAATTCATCAATAAATGTTAAAGTTAACTAGAATAGTTGCATGCTCAATTTTTCAAAATATTTTCTGTGCTTAAAGAAAATTTGAGAAATTATACTAGAAATTATTATGTGCAAAAAAAAAAAATGTTTTAATGTACCCTTATCAAAAGTGCTTGATTCAAAATCTTGTCTGTACAAATCATTCCATATAATATAAAATAGTATGTACGGACATTTAATTGCAATAGAAATAATAAAATGAAATGTAACGAAGTGTTATTTTTACTTCATTTTTAAAATGGACTTAAATATAAGAATTCATTCATTTTCTTTATCACACATACATCTTGCAGATATCTAAATTACCTACTGAAATAATTAATACATCATAGGTATACAAGCATTACATATTTAGAGCATTCGCTATAAAATAATTAATAGATCATTGGATATATCCAACAGATAACTAGAACACTTATTAAAATATTTAGTAGAACATTGTCAAAAAATAGCTAACATTAAATTCATCTTACTGTATGAAAATATTGAAACAAAAAAATGATAAATTATAGAAGCGATTGCATGTGTTGTTGTTAAATAGAGTTTAGTTGGATGTATGTAAATATATGAGTAACTACAATTATATTGGTACTAAAACGTTTTCTAATAAACAATTATCCTTATCATGATTATCAAGCAAATAAGACTGAACATGTTTGTGAATAAACTTGAACAATAATTTGTGAGTGAACGTAATAAAATTTAGTTATGGAAGGGTTTTTATTAAAAATTAATATTAGAACTTCTTGGATTTTATTAATAATTTAAAATTTGAAAATGATTTCCTAAATAATATAGTAGAAAATCGATAAGTTTGCCCCTTTAGATCGGAACCTCGAAGAAGTTAAGTGGTTTGCACGAAGAATTTTTTTTTTTTTTTTTTTAAATTTAAGAAGCTATCCGTTCCCAATACAAATCATTTGTTTCATCCACAAAAATATCAAAACACATTTTCTTTCCAGAAATATTCTAATAGCATTTAAAAAGTGAAGAGGATATTTTATATATATTCTGTGCTTGCAAATAACTCTACAAAAATATCACATATTTCAATGCAGTAACTTTGACATGATTTTATGACATTTTTAATTACTTCAAACCATCTTGAAGAAATTTATCAGTAAATATCAGTTATGAGCAAATCAACTAACTATATAAAAAGTTTAACTAATTAATATGACTTTCCATGTTTGTGTTAAGAACTAAAATAATTTATAATTATTGTAATAATAGTTTGTGTTTTCATTTACTCTTTCTGCCCTTTTTGCATCCAGTAAAATTAACGCTTATTGTTTACTTAATTGATGTAGCACTTAGAAGTTACACAAGGGCGATTGGAAGCGGAGCTCGCAATTTTAAACATCATTCAAATGACGAGGACGATACATGAGCTGAAAATCCCCTTTTCCAAGTTTTCACTCAATGCCAACAGGTGGACTCGACATCTCCATAGATTTAGATTATATAAATCCCCGCAACACGGCATGCCTTTAGAGGCCTCAGAGCTCAAACCCACGACTCTTGGAAACAATTCCAGTCGTGAATTCGCGACAATGACCGTTTGGCTACCACGGCCATAAAATTAACGCTTAGCATGTAAAAATAGAATTTTTATTAACAGCATTTTTCTTTTTTATGTATATCTTTTTTCATACTTATCTGAGAAAATATTATAATGTTAAAATTTATAAACAAAATGTGTACTGAAAATGCATATAAAATAAAATAAAATCTTATTTTCACTTAATATCAGGAACAAATAACACAAGGCTTTACGCTAACAAATGGGTAATGCAATAAATTCATTTTAAGTGCATTTCTGTTGCTAATAATGCATTATTTTATTTCCTTTACCCCGGTCTCCTTTTATCTCGAAAGATCGATATCGCATACCAGCTGGGGTCCAAATTAATCTGACTTAGCAAGGCTCAGCTTTAATAGGAAGGAAACAGAATATTAGAATTGTGTATCGCGAAAATTTATTATATTAACTGAAAGATGGCAGCACGTACTTGTTATACATTTTCGGAAACACATAACCTAAAAAAACCTGAAGTTTAATAACTTGAATGGTTTCACTTCCACCAATTATATGGGTAAACCTTGTTTAATGGGTTCTTGAAATTAAAGTGTTACTGAGAATAACTGTTATGAGTTATGCTAAATTTCTTGATAGGATCAAAGTTACATAAATTTTATTTTCCTAAAATGATCGGTAAGGAGTACTTCAGAAAAAAGTCAGATGTTTCACTTAAAAATCAACGAAATTCCTTTAAAATGAGAATAACGGACTTTTATGAAAAAGGAAACTTTTAAAATTTCTTTGAATTCTAGCTTAAAGTTTTTATTCTCATTAAGTCTCCAAATTATGAAAATGATTGTATTAAAATCGCTCTACATGTCAAAAGATTTAGGAACATTTTTGTTTTTTTTTAAAAAAGCTGAAGTTAAAAGTAATAATAAGGCCTGTGTACTGAAATATTTAATTGATTAATTTAATTCACAGAAAATTAAGTATTTCTCTTTTAGAAACCAGATATATGTCCAAGGAAGGCAATTGGAATGAGCATGGATATTTTTTTACTGGAACTCTTTACATTCGATTTTTAGATTTAATAAAATAATCAATAATATTTTTCTATTCTTAAATTTGAAGCTCGGAACCTAAGAATAATATTCTTCCAGAATAATTGATATAGAAATTTGCAAAAAACTCTAGAACATAATTTAATTATCAATTAATCTAATAGAAATTAAAGAATGATTACATAATACACGATTATCCGTACTTTTTAAATTTAAAAATTTACATACATTTTATAATTCTTTCAATCGCACTTAAATATTAAACTTAATTATATATTTTTTGATGTTTCCATATCTCAAAAATAAAATTTATGCCTAACTTGCTTAAAAATAGTCAATATCTTTGTTTCAAAATTGTTAGCAAAACGCTTCGTGCTGCCATCTAGAATTGACATCTTGTTTTATCACTGTCTAATTTTATACCAAATTAGAAATCACGATATTTAGGCATAATTTATTTTTAAACAGAGGGCGAAAAATCCAGAGTTTACATTTCCACAAAATCTTATAGACATGACAATTTTCAATTATGTATAATGCAATGATTTTACTTTTTGGTAAAAAATAAAAATTCCACGATCTACTTCTAGGACTTGTGCTGCCCTCTATTGAGTTAGAAAACAAATAATAACGCTTAAAAAGTGACAAAATGATTACATTTTCAGAAAACGTAACAAACCAGGGACAGTAGGTACAACTGGTAGCATTTCACATTTCTTAAAAAGTTTTTTCAAGGTAATGGAAAATTCTTTGTGAAATATGAAGAACAGGCTTCGTTTTCATTTCATAATAAGTATTTAAATTTGTTCATCATAGAAATTAACTCTCTTTGAAGAAACGAGATAATCCCAGTCCTCAATACTTGAAATGTATCCCATGTGCAAATAATGCAGAATTTATATTTCTGGAAATTAAATCAGTACAATATTATAGTATAAAATGTTGTTTTACAGCAACAACAAAAAACATGCAATAGAATATAGCAGGATAAATTTTTCCTCTGTAAGTTACAGTTTATTAAGTTATTTTAAACATTATCTCTGCGATGTTTCTCGAAACATTGAATTTTTGTCCCAAAACAGTAGTAACATAATACTTTATTTTTAACAAAATAATTATGTGGTGCACCCTTTAACAAATAAAATAACTTGCTTTTCATTATTACATCGACATCAAAATCGAAGGTAACTTTAGTTGCCCGTATCATATCAAGAATTGGAAATCCTACTTCTTGTTATATAATTATTACTCATGAGGCTTTCATCATGAGAGAAATTAGATACAAGAAAAATGTATGAAACTAAGTGAAACAAATAATTGTAATTCAAATAATTTAAATGAAGCTTTAGTGATAGTTTAAAGTAATTAAATTATATTAGAAACTTTTGATGTATATCGGATTACCACAATTATAATATTGCAATTTACTCCCAATTTTCAAACATAACGTGTCTTAATATACAATATAAGTTAAGGCTGTGTAATGTTTAATTTTAATGATAACTGAAGCTAAATATATCTTTACATTATTTATTCTTTAGAATTGGTCTTAAAAAATGTATTTAGTTATATTGATAAATGATATTATATGGCCATCATATTCATATATATATTCTATCTAATATGATCTAATTATGTGTTTCTATTTCCAAACATGAGTTCAAGTAGCTTGTCAAATCTGAGATATTTAACGCAGGCTCAAAAAGTTCTTTTGTTGACGATTTTTAAATGTCTGATACAAAAGTATCAAACATTACAACAATCATTTTTGTTCTAATGATGAAAAGCAATTCTAACATAATATAGAAAAAAATTAATCTTACAACTACGATAATTGCTTAAAATGTCCGTCCTTCCTTGGAAGCAAAAATAAACACATTTACGCATATTTTGAGAAACGTTTTCAAGTTACTGGAAACAAAACCTCCCGTATTCTTTAAATAAGGACATTTTTAAGATCCTCTATTGTTTGATAATTATTTTCATAAATTTTGTTTTTAAATATCTTCACAAAACAGTCAGGAAATGCTTAAATTAGGGGAATAAAGAAGCCAAAAGTTTCTTGAGATCTGTCCCTCACCAAAAAATTCTTGAAGCATGTCTATGGTTTCATTACACGTATGGGACATTGAACCATTTTCTTCAAACTAAGAGCCCTGTTCCCTTGTTATGATAATTCCATGATTTTTCGTGGGAATATTTAATGAATAAAGTTTAGGATAATAATCCAGTATCTTGAAACTCGTTTTTCAAAAAATGCACAGTGGAGTTCGGCTTTGCCTCCGAGAAAGAGGTAGTCATTTTGAGCATTTGATGTAAATGTAAGTTCTAATTTTCTAAGATTTGTTAGATTTACTTTTCACCATTAGCATGAAAATAATTGTTTGGAAAATAAATTTTAGCACACACACATATATATATATATATATATATATATATATATATATATATATATATATATATATATATATATATAAATAATTATATATATATATATATAAAGAATTATATATATATATATATATATAGTTGATAAGAGCTTATTTAACAAATATATTTTAACAAAAAATTTGAAATATAGTTAAGAGAAACAAACAGTGCCAAACCAAATGCATAATATGTCTTGCTAGACGAAGCAGGGTTCCTTAAATGCTCTTTGCTTGTCTTCAAGCTAACTTTTTAGGATTGTTATAAAATAACAACTCGAACTTGCTCAGATCTTGAGATTTAGTAAGATATATGCAAACTAATGATGATTAAGTTCTTCCATTTTAGGGACAAAAAATAGTCTTGTATTATTAGATCATAGGCTTTTTTCACATTTTAGAAATCCCGTGGCTGGAACTGTCCTATCATTTTCATTTGTTTAGTAATATAACTGGATCAGTACAAAGTACCTTTAAACCTGAAAATGTTGCGCAAGTCTTCTTATATGGAATCATTATTTTGACAAAACAATTATCTCTGGAATACGTGTAATTAGGGAGAAATCATAACCTTTTATGGAAAAAACGTATTTTAATAGGTTGTGTGAGGGATAATTTAGAGAACTTTCAGTTAGAATGAAACATCCTAAATTTAACTAAAAATTTTCATATCTGCCTATCTCCTCAAATCATCATTTATGAATGAAATTTAAGCTTCTTTTTTACCATCTTGCTTATGTTTCGAAGCAACAATATTTGTTCAGAGTGATTTTAAGAATTTCAGATAATCTACTTTTTCAAAACATATGCTGAATTATCATTTTTTTTTCCACCAAAAAATCGTCAACCGATACTTTATGGTGCTGTGTTACACCACAAAATATTTATCAGACCTTGCAGACAGTGAACTAATGCTTTATAAGACACATTATGTATTGCACACTTTAACATCAGATATTACAACCATTGGAACAAGAAATAAATGGTTTTTATATTGAATACGTTTATGAAATGTATAAACGCTTTTATAAACAGTCGGTTTGAAAAAAAATGTATTTCATTCCTTTGTGGAGATTTTCAGTACTTAATTTCAGTATAATTTTTTGAATTTTCCAATTTAGATTTCTCGAAGATAGTTGAATACATAGAGATTTTTTTCTATATGTACATTCCATAAGTGAATTTTGAATATAAGCAACAGTACACTGAAGAAATAATTTTAGTGATCGGTGCTTAAAACAGTACGCATAAATATTAAAGTCAAAAACCTTCGAGATATTTTTTCAATGGAATAATATAAAAATGAAAAACCCTCTATTTTTTTGTGATGAAAGATGAGGAAGAGCAAAAAAAGCAATTTAATGAGTCAAATATGTTTTAAAGTATTTAGTGAAATATATTTCCCTACATATTAATTAATATTTTTGAAAATATTAATTAATATGTAGGGAAAATATTAATATATATATATATATATATATATATATATTGAAAATTTATGAAA